>VXCM01001849.1:0-60970 GCA_014773175.1 Lucifuga dentata
CCACCACCACCACCACCACCACCAATAGCAATAATCACAGGGTGGCAAGATAATATTAACATAACATACTGTAAGACCTACCTTCATGTACTGTATTACCAATAATACAGGGGCAAACACAAAGGAGAAAATCAATTTAATAAGTAAAGTGAGATGGTCTTGGCTAGTCTCTGTTGGCGGGACCATTTGAGTGCCTGAAGGCATATTATAGCTGTGAAATCGATGTTTCCAGGAGACCATAGCACAGAAGGCACACACTTACCTTGAAGAGTCTGCCCACCGTACACATGACTTCACAATCCTTTGAGAATATTGCCTTTTAAGTGTTTAGTTTTAAAGCAAAGTGTGTGTGCACTAACCTTGTACAACTCTTTAGCTACCCTTTTCTGTAACAGTCAAAAGTGTTATAAAAGTTGAATGTGCATTGGTTTCACTTGGAGGAGCAATTTATTTCAAGGTTCATATGAGGAGGTGAAGCTAAGTTCTGTGTATGAATAAGCAGTCCAGTCAAAGTCAAGCTTAGATGCACTTACAGAGGAGCCATTTTCATTTTCTCACTTTTGTAATGACTTTTTACGGGCATAAATAGTGTGTCCAAACTCCTACTCACACATGCACACACCCCCCTTACCTTTATGTCTCTCTTTTCAATTGCTTTTCTCATTTTCCATAATTTTCCTATGAATGAAACTGACAGAAGGTGTAAGAGGCTCAGCAAGTGAGAGAGTGTGTGTACTGTGTGTGTATGTGACTGAAAGATCTGGTTCTCTTATTTATGCAAAATACAACATCAAAGCTGATAGTCACTGAAAGATGAAATGGCTTCTATGTAAATCATTTAATGTGAAAATAAATTTACAGTATTGAGTAAAGAGAAAGAAAATCAAGGATGTTTTATATTCATAGAAAGGATGAAATATAAATGGGTCAAATGAGTTGGAAAAAAAGCAAAAGAGAATTTCAAAATGTATGTGTTTATTTGTCATCCTACACTTTTTCATTCCAACTTTGATAATGAAGCATAAAAATAATGGGACTAGATTTACGTAGCTGTTTTGACAATTGTGTTTTCCTGCTGTATGAGCAGATGAATATCAGCCTCAACAGGGGTAGCAGTAGTGGGAAATTGTTTAACCAATAAACTTAAATAACAACAAAAAACAACATCATTATCACTGATAAAAAGGAGAATGTAAATATATTTATGTATTTTCTTCACAATGATCTTACAGGCCTTGCTGCCTTTGAAACTTGTGGTGTTCTCATACTTACATGATTTAGTCTGGTTGAATCTCATGCATTTGCACCATTGGTACAATTCATTTGGGCAGATCTGAACGTCAAAACAACCATCAAAACCCTTTAGAGGAAGTGGTGTTGATCGAGTCACAAACAAACTCTTGAGTGTTTCGTGAACATGTTCGGGAACATGTTCGATAGAAAAGACAGCACTAATACATTTATGATCCAGAAGCAGAGAGGGCAAGGTGGATGCAGTTAACATCTTTAATTAGCCACAGCAAATCAAACGGATGCTGTGAAAAGCTGCTTAGTTAACACATGAATTTTACTTGTTTAATATTCTCTCTGTTCTCCTGTTCAGCCGTCTGAAAGCAGCACATCTACTTCACATAAGATAAAGCAACCAAATATTGTCATGTAACCATGTTTCAATGTCTCAAAGGGCTTTACATTAGCAGTTCCCAACCCAGCCCAAGCTCTCTAAGAAGACGAGGAAAGCTCCCTAAAATCCTTATAAAGAAAATGGAAGAAACCTCGGGAGAGGCTATTCAAAGAGAGATTCCCTCTCCTCAAACGACCAGGTGTGCAATAGGAGCCGCAGGTGTAGAAACAGGTAAATTACAAAGATCAAAAACAACTGGTTGTGACAATGTCATTTCCTTATTTACATGTCGGGTGAAGTTATTCATAAAACACACCATCACACAGAAATTAAAATGCGTTTCAGTCTGGTGATAAATTTCAGAGGTATGAAATCTGGGTGATCAATAAATGTGATTGATAAGCCCACTCAGCTGATCAGTCAGTTTTTACATGGTGAATTTTGAGCCGATCTCACACACATTCTCGTGGCGTTGAGCCTCCTCATCTGCTGGGCTCTGCGTCTGTCTCTCACAAACAGCATTCTGTTCAGCATTGTATTTGGTCTTTTGTTTGGTATTTGCCCAAATAATGAGTATAACTAGAAGCATATGCCGATTCTATTGTTCTGCAGGTACAGTAAACTTCTTTTTGCTCCTGCCTCCAAAACCTTTTTGACCAATGAGAAGAGACAGAGCTTTCTCACATGGCTTGTTGTTTATATATGCTTGATTTTTCTTTTTTTTTTTCTGTATGAAACTAAACTTGAACTAAGGGTGAATGCAAAAAAACTAAATCAAATTTAAAGAAATATATATATATATATTACTGTTGTTGGGACACAGACACCATCTTTAGTTCTTTTTGGTACTGGCTGCAGTAATATCCAGAGGCAATATTTAGAAGCTCATTACTCGATATGCAGCAGAAAGAAGAAAAACATAGTAGAAAGAACCAAAAGCATTGGAAAATGGATCTGGGTGATACGAAAGTTTAGTGATCCAAAAACAGAAAAATTGAAAAATGCAAATGCTGCATATCTATCCCCTTTACGCTGTAAGGAGGCTACACAAAGACTCCTATGAGAGTGCCTCGCGGGTAAGACAAATAAAAAATAAAAAAAACACAAAATGCTCTGGGGGGGTCCTGAAGGTTGTAGCAGTGTTGTGGTTTGGGATAGTAAATGGGAGTTGGAAGAATGCAACGCATTCTGCAGATAACGGTCAAAACAGAATCGCTCACTTTGAAGAAGTCCCATCACACACAACAGCCGCAAGGGCAGACAACGAGTATAATTCTGCCTGTATATGCTGGTGGCAACAGTACACTTTGGGGAGTACACACACACACACGGCACACACACATACACACGCACACACACAGAAGCTTAAATTGAAAAACAGAAATAAAGTATGTAGTAAATTTTAGCTCCATCATATGTGAGTTGGTGTGGCATTTATTTATTTATTTAGGACTGTAGTTATGGAAGGGGAAGCACAAACATGCCACAGTTTTAATTATGTGCATAAAGTTAACGTGCATGTGTGTGTGTGTGTGTGTGTGTGTGTGTGTGTGTGTGTGTGTGTGTGTGTNGGGGGGGGGGGGGGGTGTAAATCTGTAATCATCATCACTGGTTAATTTTCTCATCATCATATTGTAATTACCGATAAAAAATAATCAGGGGCCACCTGTGCTGTACTGTTCTGTACATTCTGTGATATTTTTAAGAAAGTAATGCATGCTCACTTTATCAGATTTTACATAACTTCTTTCTTCATCTGAACATTGATTTAGTGTGGGTTGTCCTTGCTTTTTGTTACTTTTCAAGCTTGAGGAGCTGATGGCTTTCAGACGTCAACACTAATCTTGTTGTACTTGTAATATTTCAGAGTTTTTAGGTCATTTCCTGCTGTCAGTACAATTATTTCTCATTCATTTGGACCGGAGCTTAATTGTTGTCATTCTCACCTGATTAAGGAAACTGAACTAAATTAGGAAACACTTCAGAATTTGATTAAACTGTTCTGAGCACTGGGTTTGAATGGTTGAAGGTTAAGTGCAATCACTCAATCAAAATATTTAGACTGAAGATGTTTTGAAGGTTTCATCAGTTCAGACTAGTGCGAGGAAAGATAATGGCACTAATCCCTATTCAGATGATAAGCATTGAGTGTTGTACTGAGCTGGGTGTTACATTATTGTGTATTGGGAGCTGAGTGCTAACAACATCGTGGCACGCCGCCTTGAGTGACGCACAGCACTCAGATTCTCTGCTTTGACCCTGCACTTAAGTTTCAACCAAAATCGACTTTGACTTTTCCAGTGCACAGCTAATATGTTTTGATGCAAAATAACTTTATTAACAAGTGGGAAGATGCCTCAGCTTTATAGATTACATCCCTATGTCCCTATGTGGTCTGGCATGTTATTTTGTGCCCTGATCTTAATGCATTTTGCACACATTTACATATTTACACCATTTTTTCTTCATTAGAATAATTTATCTGAGTACAGATCACATTTTATTGTGAGATGTACAGTAAATGAGGACGGTGCTGTTAGGTTTGAAAAACACTGGGATGTTGCGTGTGGTGAAAATCCAAAATTTCTCTGATATCCCCTTTATGTATCAGTTGACTGTATCTGTGTTTGTGTCCTTTTTCTGTCAGATTTGCTGTTTCTGGCTTATCTTGTTTTTGATTTGACAAATGCCCAGTCAGGATAACCAGAGGATTTTTGTGCCTGATTGATGTGTTTGAATGAATATACTCCTTCATATCCCCTAGAGGAGGCAGTATGAATGTTATTTTCTCAGCAAAGGAAGACTAAAACGTACCGATTATACCTCCAAAAGTTTGTGACCCATTACAAGTGGTGGATATTTTATTTTGGACACAGCTATTGGCAATGTGTCCTCCACTCATGGGTCTACTGTGTGGTTTGAGTGGTGTACATTTTCTCTGCCGCGGGTAAATTTCTTCACAGGGGAAAAAAAGTTCAGCTATTTAATACAGTACAAGAGCAGTAAATGTCAGTTTTGGACTGAGTCCTTCGGAGCAAAGGCTGCTCTCCATTATGCGCCTACATTCAGCAATCATAAAGTGAGAAATCCATCGTAAAACAGGCAGAAATGTCAATTTCTTCACTGACAGTAACCTCAACAGACTGAGTGAACTGCAGCCACAAGACATGTTTTAAATAAGGGTGCAACTCTGGAAACTCACTCTCACCGTTTTTATTGCTGCTTCTGTCGCTTTCTCCACCTACACATATAACACAACTGCTGCAAGTCCATGCAAGTTATCTGGAAAATCAACTGTGTTAGAAACAAAGGAGGTGGAAGGAAAGAGGGTACAACCAAAAATAAATCCAAACATGTCACTGCAAAATATCTCCTGGAACTGATAGAAAGACATTACACTGTGCAAATATGATGTTTCAAGTGCTTTCAGAATTTGTCCCATTATCTTGGGTATAAATATTTTAGTACATGTAATAATATAAAAAGAGAATAAAACATCTGCATCTTCCTAATTCTTGCGTGCCAGGCATCGAGAGTTAATCACAGCACGTCTGGCCGCCTTGTCCTTAACAACAGTTTTATCTGCAGGCGGTGCTGCCATGCATTGCTAAACTCATCAGTCTGCCCCGTGTGTTCGTGCGCCAGCTGTTGTTATGATAATTACGCCAACTTGTAAGATTTATGAGTCTGTTTAACAGCTGAGGTAGCTAACTGGTAGCGGCTAACTTTCTGTAATTTTTTGCTAAATTTGGCATTTTGCAAAGATGTCAGTAAAGGACTTTTGTTAATCTTGTCTATCAGAGAAGCAAAAGAGACCAAAACAGGACAATATTCAACTGACATCCTGCTAGCCAGTCTGATGTTCTATCCAGAAGAGGCTCTTTTTTTTTTTTTTTTTTCNTTTTTTTTTTTTTTTTTTTTTTTTTTGTGGTGGTGGTAATATGTGTGTGTGTGTGTGTGGTAGGGACATCTAATCACATCACACATATGTCCACTGAACCTTTAAACTGGCCAATTTTACTTCCTCCTGTTGCAGTGTGAGGAAGGTGTGCTGCAAGGTTGACTGCAGGTAGAAGTGGGTGGTTCTCTACCTGCCACAGGTGTCTTTTTTTTCCTGCTCAACTTAATGTGTTCAGGATGGGTGAATGTGCTTAGATTTGTGGCAAATTCAATTAATTTGATCACAACCTGATTTGATCACAGCAATCCCCCAATTAATTGGGGGGATTTTTATAAAGAAAAATCTTGTTTGAAAAGTTGCACAAGTTTCAGTATGACTTTATAGGTCAAGACAAAATTTGTTATTTTTTTTTACAATACTTTTACCAAGTTTAACTTAATGTTTTAGTTGGAGTTAGGATAATTTAATTACCTCTTTAAAAAAAAAAGGAATCAAGGTCCACTTGAGCACACTCATTACTGTAATTGAAAATTTTTCTGTACTTTTAGAACAAAGTAAAACATAAATCAAATGTTCTTATTTCACATGTCTGTTTAAACATATCTCATATACTCTAATTAGTGTGTATTTAGGTGACTAATGACAGTGAGGATTTCAATTCAATTGTCAGTCCTGGTCGTCCATAAAAAAAAATCCTGCTGAAAGAACAGGAATGCTCCTTTGATCTCTTTTGTTACATGCTTTCCTCAGGAGGATGGCCAGAAATATAGTATACCACACTGTGATAAACTCCAAAAGTCTCGTCTGGGTCTTGAGGCTACATTATTTCACTTCCTGAAACACTGCAGTAGAAGGTGTGTAGCGGTGGGGCACATCAGGTCAGCAGGTGAGCAGCCTAATCTTTGTGCCACAACAAGCCCCTTTATGCTCCTACTATCAATAACAGTGGCAGTAACAGAGGAAGTGGAGGAAGAAGAGGACTAAGTGTGGAAGCATTAAGCAGATGTGGTGACGGCTACGGGCAGGAATGTGCTGGAACCTCTGCGTTTTCAGGCACAAGTGAGGAGCTACTACAGTACTGTACTCAAATACAAGTTTTAGGGGTCCACTTACTAAACTTCCACAGTCTCACGTGTCCAGGAAGGCTACACCAATCACCTCTCTCTCTCCCAGACATGGATGGAGCTTCATCAGGAGCAACTTACTTCAGATCTCTTCCTCTCCTAATTTATACTTTCTATATGCGCATATTCACAAGGGGCTGCGAGGTTCTGCGTGACGTACATTTTGTTAGCCACTTACGTCACAGGGTGTATGCACCTCCATGTGCCTCCAGTTATTTGGACCATGCCAACTCGTACCCTTCTACAAGGGCGCCGACACCAAATGCACTAGAAAAACAACATAGACATTGCATTTGTTGTGGGGAGATCCATCGCTACTTGCTTTTGTCTTTGAAAGCATACAAAGATCAAATGTGCACCAATTCTTGGAGGGAAATAGTCAAAATATAGGGAAGAGAGGACAGTGTGTGCAGGAATATGGAAGGACCTACAAGAGCAATTTGTAAAGATGCAGCAGTCGGGAATGTGTTTATTCCCCGATTGTTTCCCTCCTGAGCTGCAGCTCTCTGGCTATACATTAACCAGGACACAGTGTGTCCCACATGTGTGGAACATGTCCTCCAAGCAGACACCAAAATGTACAGTAGAATAAACAGAACTGTGTATGCATCCGCTGGTAGATTCTGCACCTGCTACCACACATACACATGTTAGTTTGGAAGTATAAATGGGGCTTTAGAAGCATTTGCATTATTGATTCATATACGGTAGATCCTCTCTGGCCACTCGGGGCTGTCAGTCCTGAAACTCCCCCTTTTCTTCATCATACAATCTAAATCAGCTGTGGATTGTCTGGCATCATTTGATTCATTCACTGCCAGATGAATTTTTGCATTGCAGCATTTATTTATTTATTTTATGCAGCACACAAAGTTGCGATGTAACTCAATTCATATTGCTGCAGTGGAACCTCATAATGGTATTTGATTTAATGTCATTTCATCCTTTTGTTTTCCTTTGAGCATGGTCTCCATCGCTTCACACAAACACACTTAGTGCAGCAACAGAGAAGACTTTCTTGTTTCACCGCCCCCCCCCGAAGCCTCTTCCTGTTGCTCTTGACGATTTCAGCTAAGTTTTGTGGATCTGGGTTCATTTGGCATCATTTATATTACCATTCTTCACCACAGTTTTCATCACAAAATTAACTACATTGGTCCTGTGCTCTCTTTGAGTAGAACAAACACATATTTCTTGGTTCATTCAACTGTAAACACACAATTTTCACTTTAGCCTTTCTCTTCTTTTGTCAGCTGGTTTTGAACATGCCATTTCATTTTTCAGCTTGAGGTCTGTCCTACAACATCAAGCTTGTTAACTGCCAGCAGATTTTGTTCCCAGTCCAGATTAAAACTGTATTTTGGTCTAGATCCAGACCAGAGACCAACTATTGAGTATGTGGTTATTGTACACTCGTAGCATCCTACAATAAATGATAGACTTCTTCTACTTCTTTCACAACTTTTCCCTCATCTGGGAGGCTCTTGCATAACCTCAGGTTCATACTTCCTTTAAAAAAAAAGTCAACACATCATAATATGAAATTTAATTGTCCTCTTCTCAATACACCATCACTGCAGATATTATGTTACAAATGTTCATTGAAGTCTATTGTATGTCATCCACCCACTCAAGAACAAAATATGGCTCTAAGAAATGTGACTGCAGTTATTACAAGCAAAGAGTCAACAATGTGCCCCACGAGTGCCCAAGGATGTTTGAACATGGAGTAACTCAACCATCTGTTCTCTCTCTCTCTCTCTCTCTCTCTCTCTCTCTCTCTCTCTCTCTCTCTCACACACACACACACACACACACACATATACACACTTTCTTTAGGACCATACCTCCTTGGGGAACATATGCGACACAGCGATCCGACACTAATTCTACTTCCTCTGCTCCGAATAATCCAATCTGCTCTACTGGGGAAAGAGAGAGCGAGAGAGAGAGAGAGAGAGAGAGAGAGGGAGAGGACCAAAAAGGGATGACCGTGAAGAGNAGCGAGAGAGAGAGAGAGAGAGAGAGAGAGGGAGAGGACCAAAAAGGGATGACCGTGAAGAGTTCCCACAAACAGACAACTGCAGTCTTTCTTGCAATATTGCAATTACAGTTTTTCTTTCAGATATTCCTTTGCATTTAATTTGTGGTGAAGAGCACAGAGAAATCACATTGTCTTTGTGATGATCTCTGGGTCTTTGCCCTGTTTTTTTTTTTTTTNTTTTTTTTTTTTTTCAGATAAAGCGGAAAACAGAATTACTAATTGAAAGTGTTCCTCCTTTGTTCAGCCCTGTAGAGATTAAAAGTGTAATCATTTTACATTTCAAGCTGCTCATTTTCCTGCAGAAGAGTGAGAATATTTTGCTCTCTGCTAATGAGGCCTTCATGTTGAATTCCTTTGATGGCAGTGGTTATGACACTGCTAATTAGTAAGATGTTTATGGAATGATTATTGTCATTATCGTGCCCTCATCAAAGACTGTCAATTGTAGCTCAAGGGAAGCTAATAAATATTAATTGATGAGAAAAAAGCAGGGGTTTGTCTTTAAGTACATGAAGCTCTAACATGCAAGTATAAGGAGTTTTATTAAATCAAATTAAACATCTGAGCATGGTGATTATTTTTATATGAACAGCCTTGCTGAAGATCTTATGTAGCCTTGCTGAAGATCAAGGAAACACATAGAAACTTTAATGAAAAAAAAAAAATCCTATGGACGTNTGCTGAAGATCAAGGAAACACATAGAAACTTTAATGAAAAAAAAAAAAATCCTATGGACGTGTATGGTTATACATGCAAAATACTTTGTAAAATTTCAAGTATCAATTAGAAAAATGACCCAATTAAGTGAAAATTACTTCAGATCTCTTTAGGTTCGTTGAAATTAGCAAAAATCTAGCAACAACAAAAATGATCTGACTTTAAAACAATTTATAGGGAATTGAATTCAAGCCTTTAGCTTCATATAGACAACTAGACTTTAGAAATTCAAATTGTTGTTGTTAAAAGTTGGACTCTTTTAATTGAGTTCATTTTACAAGATAGTGTCTTATAGGACATCAAATTGCCATTTATTTTGAGTTTTTTTATTTTGCTTTTTTCAAAGTATCATTTGTTGTACAGAGCAAATGTGAATGACTCAATCATAAATGACAAACAGCTTCATAAGAATCAAGAATTTTCTTGATTCCATTGAATCCATTTTTCAGACTTTAGCTCAAACTTAAAAAATGACTAAACACAAATCAGGGCCAGTTGTCTTAAAAAGATATAAAAAATGTATGTATATGACGCTTGATAAGATTATGTTCCTTGGTTGATTAAATAAAAAAAATACAATCATTGTGATCAACCTTGAACAACTTTTTGAGACTTTCTCAAATTCCTGTTTTAGCAGTAAATAAATGATTAATGATGTGCATATTATTTAATCAAATTCTAATCCCTGTTTGCCTTGCAGGATGGTTATATGAAGGGTAAAGCGAGTTATCCAACACACATGCAGCGGAGATGACTGGAAATACAATGTACTGGATGGTGGATGAGCCATTGAGTTGGTGATTGCGGCTCAGCAGCTCCTTTGAAAACAGACGCTTTAATAAAATTGCATGAATCCACAATTTATCCTATAATCCTGCTGCTAATGTCATGATGTCAGGACAGCGAAATTAGTCGCCTACAGAGGAGTTTGGCGAAATGAGTAATGAAGAAGAGTTCACGCACATGTATAACCTTCACAAGAAGAATAAAATGCTACGGGCAGCGTGGAGTGTGCATTCTCTCTCTCTCTTTCTCTCTCTCTCTCTCTCTCTCTCTCTCTCTCTCTCTCTCTCTTTCTAATATTGTCATTCAGTTCATCCTCCCATCCGTTCCTCCGATTTTGTTCCATGTCTCTGTGGAACTCTCTTCCCTTGAAAATGTAAAGTTGTGCAGCAAGCAGATTCCTGAAAAGCGGGTGGGGGTGGGGTGGCGGGAATACCTCCAAGGATTAGTAAGTAATCCAGGCTTTGGTCCAGGAGGCTCTGGCCTCTGCCTCCTGTCCTTTAAAACACTGGGTGCTCTGTCAAAAGGGTCATCACTAATGGGTGGAAGCTTTGGGGTTGTACGAGGGAAGAGTGATAGGGTGCTCGTTAGCAAGCTGAGGGAGTGCTAGCTGCTAGTGGGGAGAATAAAGATGTGGGAACTGCAAAGAGAGAATTTAATCTGAGAGGTTGGGTTAGCTTTTAAAGGGTCAATTTGAACAAAAACACAGTAAAACTGTAAATGTGTAAAGCCTCCTGCAAACTGTGAGGTCACAGCGATCTTATAAGCTCATTTCATGTCACACTGTGTGAGATGATTTTATAAAATCTGAGTGGAGATCTGTGTCAGATTGTGTGATACCAGCTTTGATGCATGTCCAATTGATAATGAAAACCCTGACAACAATGACAACAAATAGAAAAACTATGCAGGCGTCATCAACTTGTCATCAGTCTGTGTTGGTTTGTAGATATGGATCATAGCAGGAGTCAAACTTAGATTTTGGTCCTAAATTTCAGACACTAGCAGAATTTTGTGACAGGCTGTCTTTGGTCACGTGAGCACTAAATTAATTGTCGATGGATTTATTCAATTCAGTACTTTATTGACACATACTTTATACATGGACATATATGTACAATGAATGAGAGTTGTGTGCTTGTTCATTATGAGCTCACCTGTATGTGGTCTGGTAAGTCAGATAGACAATGCGTTCTGCACACATTTACATCTTGCATTAACACACACTTTAAGGTGTCCAGATATCCAGATACGGATTGCACATTAGTGCAAGATGTCAGTGGGATCCTAAAATAAGACTGATGATGGTTTCAGTGGGTTATGTTTCACAAAAAAAAATATTATTTTTATGGTTAAATTAATCAGCATGCTATTTGTG
Source organism: Lucifuga dentata (assembly GCA_014773175.1). Taxonomy (NCBI): domain Eukaryota; kingdom Metazoa; phylum Chordata; class Actinopteri; order Ophidiiformes; family Bythitidae; genus Lucifuga; species Lucifuga dentata. The sequence continues at coordinate 11,573 of VXCM01001849.1, forward strand.
AAATAGCCTTACTTTGCTGTGATTTAAAATATTCGCTGTGAAAGTGACACAATCATTTGTATTTTTACAGAGCTACGTGCTCCCAAACCTTAAATTGCTGCTATGCTCCTCATTTATCACATCCATAGAGTTTGACGTAAGTTTAACACTTTATTAAACTGGATGATGATTGCAGTATTTTAGCTCTATGGGATAAAACATAAGGCAAATACAGTAGTTTGGGAATACTTACCGTAATATTCACCAGCTGTCATGATGCTACTTTGTTAAAGCTTTCAGAAAGACTTCGGAGACTAACTGCACTGTGTGAAGTGAATAATGCACATATGTTTACAGTCTCCATGTTTTTATAACCTACAGAGTGGGGAAATAAGTGTCCATCAAGTGGCTCAGATGCTTGTTTGAAAAACATAATTTAAAAAAAAATGTATCACTTAGGTGTAAGTTTTTATGTTTTGTTCTGATTTTATAGCAGTCACCAAATGTGCACGGTTCATTCAGACATTTCCCATGAACAGATTTATTGAGAATGATTCTCACTATATGCAGACTTCATATTTGGCTCTAAACCTGTCACTCATGGCAAGCATATGCCTCAAAGCCTGGACTTAAATTGGGCCAGTATACTTTACTGTATGACTCAAACTTGGCACAAAGCTTTCCAAATGTCAGAGATATGCTGTGGCAGAAACACCCGTCATACAGTTTATTCAGTCATATGCTTATATTTTGTTGCAGTTGCTTCCGTGCTGGTCACTAAAATGAACTGCTGGCAGTTTCAGATATTATTTCTGGCTTGAAAATGAATCACCAGCTGCTCTGCATTGTTTCAGCATCTAATAAGTCAGTCACGCAGAGGAGAGCAGCACTATGAGTGAGCATATCTTTGCCTTGTGTCTGATACACTAATTACAGATGGATAATCAATACGAGCTCTGTGGAGTGTCATCTAAACAAAGGCTGTGCGTATCGTATCATTCATGATAAGACCATTAAAATGTTTTATATGATAAAACATTCTCATTTCATGATATTGATCAATTTGAGGCGTGATGGCATATTGGTGAATTTTCACACCGTGGGCAACAAGATGAAACTAAACAAGCATGCCCGAAAGCAGCGGGGTCACCAGATAATGAATTGGTTCTTTAAAAAGGAGCAACCTTTGTTGTTTGGAAATAGTTTGGCTGTAAGACTAACTGGCAAACAGCAAAAGTTGAGAAAACAACAAATTTGTTTCTCCACCTGAAGCAGAAACACTTGGGTGAATATCAAGAAAGTCAAAAGTCACGTGAGGAGGAAAGCCAATCAGCTGATTAATGACACAAAACAAGCAGGCAAGCTGGAACATAAGCAAGCTGTGCTCCCTGACAGAAAAAGCCGGAAAAAAAAAAAAAAAAAAAAAAAAGAAGAAGAAGCAGCTGGTGATTCATTTCAAGCCAGAAACAATGTCTAAAACTACTAGCAGTTCATTTGAATGACCAGCATGGCAGCAACTGCAACACAATATATATATAAAAAATATATATATATATATATATATATATATATATATGACTGAATAAACTGAGTGTTGACGGGTGTTTCCACCACAGCATACCTCTGACATTTGGGAAGCTTTGTGCCAAATTTGAGTCATACAGTAAAGCATACCAGCCTAATTTAAGTCCAGGCTTTGAGGAATATGCTTGCTTGCCATGAGTGACAGGTTAAGAGCCAAATATGAAGTCTGCATACAGTCAAATCATTCTCAATAAATCTGTTCATGTGAAATGTCTGAATGAACTGTGTACATGTGGCAACTGCTATAAAATGAATGTAACTGCACTGGTAAAAACTTTTCAAAAAAGTACATATACTTATATATGTGTATATATATATATGTCGCCACATGTACACAGTTGATCAGGTCTAAATCTGTAATGTAAAAAAATATAATGTAAAAAAATATATACACCAAGTTAGAAAAGTTATTGGACATAAAGCATTTAATGAATTTGATTCATGTTAAAATGTAAAATGTATCAGCACAGTAATTTGTCTGAGTTATTTAAATTTTGTTAAATACGTAGTTGAGTAAAAAGGAAAGTATTCTCTATAATGTACTACAGAAAATTTAAAAAAAGAAAAGGAAAATACTTCACACTACCTCAACGCTGTTATAAGTACAGTTGAGTAAATGTACATAAGACTTCCCGATACACAAATAAAGCATTACAAGTGAATAAGAAGGTCCTGCCTCACCATCTTGTATGGACATTTCACAGTAGGCGGCCTTACATGCCTGATGGATGCCAGTATTCACTTTGAGTGAGGCCTTTATGGGCAGTTGTACTAAACTGTTGTAATGCTCAATGATGCAGAATGCCCACAGGATTAATAAAATACCCATATTTGTTGTGCAGAGACCCCCCCCCCCCNCCCCCCCCCCAACTTGCTGAAACAAGCTGTCTGCCCAGCGTAGCTTCACGGGCTTTGCTCCATTAGTTAGTCTATTGTATGAGATGTAGGCAGGACTTAATATGAGTTCTCTGAGGGAAAGAGGCCATATTAAACCCCCGCTGACATGCCAAGCTATTTTTATTTCCCTTTCCAATTGCACTGCTGTTCAGCACAGCGTGAGCTTTGTAATCTACTGTCTAAAAAGCATAAAAGATGAATTATGACTGCCAAAAAAAAAATAAAAAATGAGAGTGAGTGTGAGACAACAGGAGGAGGAGACAATCAAGAGTGAAAAGGGGAATATGTGTGAGGGATGTCAACAAAAGGTGTCTAATCTAGAAGTGGGACAGCAGTTTGCTTAAAATCAAAATGCCAGATGAGAAATACAGAGAAACCAAAACAAATTAAGGTGCAATGAAATGACAAATCCACTTTAAACAAACATCTCATCCATCCTCTCATCCATCTGTCTGGTTTTATTATTTGATTCTCTACTTCTCTCATGAAAACAGGGGTGAAGGGAAAAAGTTGATCCCATATGTAATAAAAGTACAAATACCACAAGGCCTGGAAAAGGGCGTGTACATTTATTGACGCACAGTGAGGATAATGGTTCAAGTGGACAAAGAATCTCCAAGGATCACAGCTAGAGAATTGCAGACGTTAGTTGGGTATTGGGGTTCAGAAAGTCTACAAAACTACGATCAGACGCTACCAGACCAATTGAGAAAAATATTTGTTTCACAATAAGAATTTGGTTTTCCTTTCTATGATTTTACTTTAATTAAAGGTCATATTTTTGTTAATATCTTGAATGAAAGATCAAGAGGATGAATGATACAGATTTGTTTTTTCACAGCCCAGATTTGGTGCATGAGAGGTGTGTGTGTGTGTGTGGTGTGTATCGCATGTAAGTGAGAGGCCTGAAGAGTTTGAGATCATGTCAAAAGTCACCACTTAAAAAGACTCTCAATCAACTGATTGGGCTGAAATATCAATTTATTGATCATTGGTTCATTGATCATTAACTTACGTGAGGCAAATAAAGTTTAAAACTCAGATTTCACAGCGCTGAAATTTACCACCAGACTGAAACAAGTCATAATTTTTGCATTACAGTGTGTTTTATGAATTGCTTCCCCACTATGTACGTTAGGAAATACTGTAGTAACCTCTTTCAAGGCAAGATGGTTACAGGATTTATAAATGAGAGGACATGGTTGCACAGTGATATTTGCCCGTAATTGTCTGGCACTGTGTTTTATGAATCTCGTCCATGTTTTGTTTTTTTTTTGTTTTTTTTAACCTAACAACAATTTCTCTCATTGAAGCCTTAATGAACAAAGTAACTAATCACTATAACTTTTCATATAAAAGCAGTGGAGTAAAAATTACAATTTTTCTCTATGAAATATAGCGGAGTAGAGGTAGAGTCATGGTTCTATAAAAACCCACAGGCAGTGAAATGTCCTCAGGCTGGACCTCATCTTTCATTGCCCAGCGGACAGAGATGGGCAGGGGAAGTCTGCAAAAGACTGATGGGTGATGTCCTCTGAGCACACACAGCTCCTTGCTCTGCTGGGACATTTAATTCCCTGGGTGTCAGTAACAAGATGTGCCTCACGTCTCACCTGCAGAGATCACCATTCCCCATCTGTGTTGAGGCTCTCGTGGATCCTCACAGTGAAAGGGCCATACCAGCGATTTTGCAAACCTGGATACACATGACGTTACTGACAACCATTTTCAAATATTTTCCATACTACATGAGCGGTAAATATGAGAATTTTTTTTTTCCTACCTTACAGACTTACATTGGTTTCCAGTACGCTATAAAAATCAACTTGTAGATACTTGAAGCATGCTTGAGATAAGCAAACATGATGTCTATTAAATATTTTGTTGAAGTAACTTTATTTAATCAGTCCAAATCAGAGCTGCATGGAAGACAATGTAAGTCTGCCAAGAAATATAGTCCCAGGAGAAAACAGCTTTCACCAAGAATGGCTAGTGTGTGTGTGTGTGTGTGTGTGTGTGTGTGTGTGTGTGTGTGTGTGTGTGTGTGTGTGTGACTGAGGGAGACAGATACAGAGCATAGCAGATGAGGAGGGTCAGAACCATGAGAATGTGTATGAGATCGGATCAAAACTCATCAATTAAATAAAGTGAGTATTCAGATGAATAGGCTTATCAGTCAGATTTATTGATCATTAACACGTGAGTTAAATACAGTTTAAAACGTCACCCAGATTTCAAAGCACTGAAATTTACCACCAGAATGAAACACGTCTTAATTTTCACGTGATGGTGTGTTTTACAAATAACTTCCCTGACATATACCGTCTATACTCGACTATAAGCCGATCTCGAGAATAAGCCGACCCCCTGATTTTGACCTGCAAATTTAGATTTTTAAAGAAACCCGCATATAAGCTGACCCCCAATGTTCTTCCATCAATTTATTTGTTTAGCAAATTACCTGTTTTTTCTGAGAATTTTCATAGTATTCCTATGATTTTCTGAAAATAATCCATGTGCCGGTACATATAAACAGCTGATTACCATAAGTGACATTAGCTACATTAAGTTTTCCGGATTCCTCTTCCTCGTCTGAATTGCATTGATGAAGGTAAGGAAAGCTTTACAAATGAGCTATAATTACTATGGTTCTTATTTAGCTTATTTTGCTGTGTAATTATGGTGAGTTTTTTTTTTTTTTTTTTTTTTTTTTGTTTTTTTGTTTTTTTGTTTTTTTAAATCTCAACCATTATGTGTTTTCAGTAGTTATCCTGTACCTGAGTTGATGTGGGTCTGTCTATGTGCTGGACATTCCTCGATACAGAGTTTTGGAATTCCCTCAGCCGACCTCCCGATGTTCCATTAATTTATTTGTTTAGCAAATTACCTGTTTTTCTGGATATTGTCATAATATTCCTCTGATTTTCTGAAAATAATCCACNTTTAGCAAATTACCTGTTTTTCTGGATATTGTCATAATATTCCTCTGATTTTCTGAAAATAATCCACGTACCGGTAAACTTGATATTTATTTCAGCAGCTGATTACCGTAACTGATGGATCACGGCTTACTGGCTGCTGCAAAATGTGCTGAATAAGATGTTTAATCAGGAAATATCTCATTCTAAGGTATGATTTAAACTATTTTCCATGGGTAGTGGTAATGGGTAGTATTTCCATCCCTGGAAATTTTGTTCTCTGGGATCCGATTTGAATTACTCGTGTATAAGCTGACCCCCCCAATTTGCATTGTGAAATTTAGTAAAAAAAAAAAAAAAAAAANAAAAAAAAAAAAAAAAAACTGGGCTTATACTCAAGTATATACGGTACTCTATTAAAATACTCTTTTAAGCCAAATGGTAAAAGGTGCCAGTAACAGGCGTTTATGAATGAGGGAACATGGTTGTGTAATGATATTTGCCAAAATCGACATGGCAAGTCTTGCATTCAGCTTTATGAATCTCGCCCAGAGGTTTCATATTATAGCGGGAGGCAGTAGATCAGCAAATCAGTAAAGTGGCAATGGCAGCAAAGAGGCACAGCATGTAGGATAGCTAAACTATGCAGCGAGGGTGATTATTAGTCTATAGAACATATGGCTTTGAGCAGATTCAATAATACCTGACAGACAGCTTAACTTAAGCTGATTGCTTCATTTTACAAACTCCAACACTGAAAGATTAGAAACAAACAAAACATTCTTCAGTCTACTGAAATTCTAAATGTAAGTTAAAACTCCATCTCTAAGCAAATTTCATATGTTTTCTTGAAACAAGCGTAAAAGTCCAATCACAACGATTCCAGTACACTATCTGACCATACAACAAGTAATAGATGATTTGATGTTTTGCTGTTCTGCTTCACATAGGAAATGAAATTTTAGAAATTCAGGCGATTACAGAGCCCCTCGTGTAACATTTGGGGGGGGGGGGGGNCGTGGAGTTCGTGGCCACATATTAATATTCTATTAATATTCATTCCCTTGTTTTGGGTTCAATCCTGGCCTCTTTTTATTAATTTATTCCCTTGTTTTATGTCAATCTTGGCCACGTTTTACCAATTTTTTTTTCCTTTTTTTTTTTTTTTTAACTCTGGTGAACACTGGCTCCATAGGTGCTTGAAATTGGATTAATCAGCTATAAAAGTTTGGTGTAAATGTCTTAAAGCAGGATTGAGTGACAATCTGGACTGCAAGAATTCTATAATTAAGTGTCATTTTCTTGATCTAGAACAGGGATTTGCCTTATTTCATATTTGCACAAGAACAGTCATGATTTGTAATAATAGCAAATACTGATTATGATCGCATCCAAATGTGACATGTTTGATAATATCGGCCCCATACAAATTGATATCTCAGTAATTGGCGTGAATTGTTCAGGTTCACATTTTTCTGTCTTTCAATACACTTAACGTGTTTATATGTGACGTTTCAGGCATAATCTGTGACAAACCTTGGGATTTGATCTGTAAATGTTAGTGAAATACAGACTTTACTTAATGCATGTCAGTGTGCCCGAATGAACCACTGACATTGTGGGTAACTCCTAAATCATATGAGGTCCTCAGTTCATATTTTCCCCTTGCTAATATGTATTTTATTCTGCCTTGTTTTGCTATTTTCTGAATTCTGTTGGAAAACTATTTCATTTCAAGGTTTTTTTTTTTGTTTTAAGTTTCACAAAGGCTTTCAGGACTCAGTAATGATTTGATAACAGGAAGGATTTTTGTGGTCTACAATGATGTTTACATGGTCAACATGCAAAGCTGGACTGCAGTTTGAAAGACTGTCCTTCACCCTGACAGCATGAGTTCAAATCTTCACAACAGCACACATTAGCCTAAATAAGGAGAGCACCCATTCGATTCTGTCAGTGTTGCATATTACTCAAGGACACCACAGAAATGTATTTGCTTTCAAGCCTTCAAAAACAACATTTAAAAAGGTACAATCTTGGAAAACTGATTACACACTTCAGTCTTTCAGAAATATCTATGAGAAATAAAGCATCTTACGTTTCAGCTTAGGAGTAATGGAAAGATTGCTGAATACTGAAATGGGACAAATCCATTACCACTGAAATGCAGAAATAAAGCTGGTGGGCCTTGTGTTGAACAAGTGGTACTCAACCTGAGGGTTAGATTCACTAAGAGGTTTTAAAATAATTTTAGAGAGCTGCAAGCTGTTGTTGGAATACAGCAGGTTTTCAGGCTCTCAGTGCCTTCTGAGTAAACAACATGTTCTTAACCTCCTCACCCACCTGCATTAGGCATGGTTGATATGGACAACATTTTCTATCACAGTATATCAAATTTGATATGACAATAATGTCACAACATAGTAATTTTTGGTCAAATTTGATGAAGGAATGAATGGAGGGTAAAGTATGTTTGGAACATTAGAGGAGCTCTAATCTGGATTTTTAGAGTGTACTGCATGTTTACATAAATCTCTTTCATAGCACTGTAAACTTGGGTTTGTTGTCCACACAATTTTGAATTTGGACTTGCTGGGCTACTCCAAAAAAAAAATTAAATTAAAAAAAAAAAATACAAAAGTTGCTTGTCATCCATAAAAGCAGTATGAAAGTTTCACTCTGCGGCTCATATCATGCTAACTTTGCTAGAACGGATCAATGATTCCGGCCGGCTGCCCGTGCCTGAACCAAATTTGATGAACTTTACAGTAAACAATGGGAGATCCAGCATCCCTGAAGGTGCTGTTTTGGATCATTCCAGCCAAATTTAACCCCTGAGTGATGTGTGTGTGTGAGTTGCATGTGCATGCATGTGTGTGTGTGTGTGTGTGTGTGTGTGTGTGTGNAGAGAGAGAGAGAGAGAGAGAGAGAGAGAGAGAGAGAGAGAGAGTGCAGTGAATGAGGCTTGAGGAAGAGGCTCAGGGCCAGTAGAATGTGTGCAAGATCAGATCAGAACTCAACATTTAAAGAGACTGATCAACTGAGTGGTCTTAAATATTAGATTTATTGATCACAAACACACAATTTCATACCAATGACCAATGAAGTTTACTGTCTGACTGAAACAGACTCATACATTTTTGTGTGACACGTGTTTTATGAATAGCTTACCCTACATGCAAATAATGAAATACCATATCAATCAATCAAACAAACTTTATTTACATAGCACCTTTCATACAAGTAAATGCAAAGTGTTTCACAGGTGATTGACAAATAAACACAAAATATTGATAACAGTTAATTAAAATATACATAATTTAAAATCAAACAAGTTAAATAAAATTAAAATATAAAGTCATAAAGCACTACATGAAAGCCAAGCTGAACAGATGGGTTTTAAGTTTACATTTAAAAATATCAATGTTTTCAGCTCCTCTCAGATCCTCAGGAAGGCTGTCCCAACGACTCAGAGCATAACGGCTAAAAGCTGCATCACCAAAAGTTTTAGTTCTGCTCTTTGGGACAGTTAAAAATAAAGTGCAAGAGGATCTGAGAGGTGTTACTGGTTCATAAATGGAAAGCATTTCTGATACATCTTGGTGCAAGACCATGCAGTGCCTTAAAAACCAATAAAAGAATCTTAAAATCGATATGGAAACTGACAGGAAGCCAATGTAAAGACTTTAAAATAGGAGTAATGTGTGCTCTCCTTCTGTTCCTAGTCAGCACTTGTACAGCAGAATTCTGAATTAATTGCAGGTGATTTATAGTGTTTTAGGTAGTAGTAACATATAGTAGTAATATATAGTAACCATAGTAACACATCTTACAATGCAAACACTAAAAGAGACTAGCAAAAGTTATTTATGAATAAGTGAACATGGCTATATTTGCCCTTATGGACATGTTAAATCTGCTGCTGTATTTTATGAATCCCCTCCTCCCTCAAGTGTCTGATGAACTCAGGCATGTTTGTAATAATAATAAATCTTTGGATAGATGCCCATTCAGTAAATAATACAGGGATCTGGAAAGAGCATTTGATTTTCCATGCAGCACCATCTCATTTGCTCCCATACAAATAAAATGTCACCTCAAATGGAAGACAGCTAATATTAAATTCTGTGTCTAGGCCACTTCCCTCTTCTCTGTCAGTCACTCTTTTAATATTTGTGAATAGGTGCATAATGCATATCAAGGCTGCCTCTTGTTTGTCTTTTGCAGAGATGGCAAAGAATTTGAAAGTTGAAGCAATGCCCATCTGGTGCACCGTCAGGTGTAGACTGATCCCTTAAGTCAATGTGGCAGCTTGTGCCTAGGGGGGAACACACTACACACACACACACACACACACACATACACGTCAGCAGAGGCAAAAAAAGGACAGTGCAGATCAAAGTCGCAATCAATGATCATCTCTCTCTCTCTTGAAAGTATATGAAAAAGAAAAAAATCAAAATAATGTTTCTAGTCAGGATGAGAGAAACACTACATGCATTCATCCAACAGCGAATGTACTCAAACTGTGGATATGCTACAATTAGAGAGCAGGTGGTGGCTGGAGGGAGGGAGGAAGGTTGGCAAGCAGACACACATACACACACACACACACACACACACACACACACACACACACACACCTCAACAATGTTTCTTAGTGCCCTCTATAATAAAAACACAGATGCCCTGATGATTGCTATAAGTGTTCCTTTTCAAGCTGGGAAACAAATGTTACCAGGGTCACTGAATCATGAAGGTCATGTGATGCGTCACTCCATCCTGTCGATTCGACCCTGCAGCTGCCGCCTGAAGGCAACCACAGTAAACTGCAGAAAAGACAGGTTTTACTTTCTAGCTTTGGTCATGTCTGAACACCAGAAATGCAAGTTACTGTACAAAGTGTAATTTTCAGGTACTTGTAATTGGAGTATTTCTATTATTATTGTGTTCTACTTTGTGCTTCTACTTCCCCATATTTCAGAAGGGAATACTGTAGTTTTTACTCCACTCCATCTGTTGGTGGCTCTAGTTCTTGAGTTACTTTACAGATCAAGACTTTAAATTCAGCATGAGATAAATTCATAAAATATTTTGTTTTGGCTGGATGAAAACCTCATATCTTAGTTTTGCGTTAGCTAGATGCTACACTTACTTTTTGTTTTAGACATTATGTCAAGTGTTTTATAAAAAAAAGAAAGAGGTGAGAGAAGTTAATTGAGAAGAGCATTTAATGATTACACTGACCGAATGTATGGAAATCCTCAAGAAGGGATATGGTTTTTGACCCAACACTGTAACTATAATTTTCATTATTTCATTCCAAAGTTATCAATTTAGGAGATACAAGATTGTTCATGCTGTTGGATGAAAAAACTCATATCTCCACTTTTATTTCATTGATTTTCATCGTGATTCTTCAAAATCAGTACTTTCATTTTGGATATCTGAGGATATTTAATTGCCAATATATATTGACTTTTACTTAAAGGATCATACCAGTGATTTTGCATGTTTGAGCCAAATAAATACAGCCATGTACATGTTATGTTCCTGCCAGTTCTCTGGAGATTTGGGTGCCATGGAGATCTGAAAAGATCTGTGGCCCAGCACTGTTGAATTAGTCAAAATAAATGATAAAATGATAATAGTAACACAACTTATGACCGAGATTGTCCTATTCTCAAATGTTTGACATGCCATTCAGGAAATGAAATACTTTTGTTTTACCAGTCTTACCTCTAGTCTTACGAGTGTTTGACACCATGAGTGGTTCTCAGTATTGTTTTAAAAGATGTCAAGTACAACATTCAATGTAATGATAAAAATAAAAAAAGGACTTTCAATTATTTTTCTGCAAAAATGTATGGTATGAGATTGTCTGTTCAGCTCTGCACAGCCAGAGGCCTGACGCTTCACGGCTTCATCCCAAGACACTAATGCCCTTCTTGGCTGTTAACCATTGGATTAATGACATTTTCTCCCACTGTAGATTATTCTGTTTGAATTTTTCTCTCAATTTGAGAGACAAGCAAAGAGGAAATAGGAGATGCAAGAGTGAATTGGTCAGAAAGACACATTCTCCAGCCTTCCTTAAGCAGATTGAAGCCAAACACTAAGCATCAGCTGCTTCAGCTCTCTGATACAGATTTACAGATTTCCATGTTCTTATTTCCATGTTCTTATTTTCAAGTAGGGCTCTATTTTTAAACCTTTGCAATGATTTAATGTGCAAAAAACACATTGATCCACTTCCCTCCCTCACTGCAGCGCCACTGTGCACACTGAATGAAAAATGGTGTTTAGGGTTCCAATGCTGTGGGTTTGTCCTGCTGGATGGATTACTTATGGATTTAAAGAGATGTCAAACTCATGTTGTTCTACCTTGAAGTTAAGTGTTCAACACAAACTAATACTGTATTACACTATAAAGACGAAGGAAAAAAATCTAACAAACAGCAGTCATGAATTTTTATTTTTTTTCTTTTTTACGCTTCAAAGCCATATCCAAGATTATGTCCTTTTGTTCCGTTTCAGATTGCGAGAGAATCATTCATGCATTAATCTCATCTCATCTTGATTACTTTAACTTATTTTATTATGCTGTTAGTCATGTTTTTATGCTCGCCATAGCTGGTGCAGAAAACTGCAGCCAGACCATCAATAGATTCAATAAATGACCCATAACTCCCATAACTGGCACTGACTCCTTGCCAGTTATAGAAATGAATTTCAGACCCTTACAGTTGGTTTACAAATCCAAATAGAAGAGATATGCCATTTTGTATATTTCTGAACATTTCTGCATGTATCTTACATTCAGATCCCTGAGATCTACTGATCAGAATGAATGATCTGCCCACAGTTTACATCAAATGGTGATTAATCTTTAGCTGCCCACTCATTCTGGAGCTGCACTGCTGTAATCTTAGAACAGCTGAATTTACTAAGGTCTCTTTTTTTCACATGCACAAGGACAGTAAAGGTGTATCCAAGTGCAGCTGCTATTTTCATATGTTGCAGCAAGGCTTCGTGGGCGAAGTGTGAAGTTGAATCTGCAAAACTGGAGGATCCATAATTCAAGTAGTGAGTAAAGCAAATAAGACAATTACATGTTGTAGGGCTACGATTCACCAGCTGTTCATTGCACAATCTGACATGCATCAAATGTGATATTGTCTAATCTGACACAGACACATCTTGCACCGTGTGACATGTAGTGAACTTATCAGCCTGTAGGAGCCTTTAAAAATGTCTGTCTCCACCTAGAAGGTTATGTTTTTTCCTGTGTGTTTGCAGGATTATTCAAAACCTTTTGAATCAATCCTAATAAAACGTGGTTGAAAAATGATTTATTGATATTGAGAGTTTTGGGGCTACTTTTCAATATTTTTGTCATTTTCTTCAAAAGTAATACGCCATTCTCAGTAAAATATGTTCAATAAACTAGCAATGGGTGCAGTTTGATATATATATATATATATAAAATTTCATATAACAACTAAAGCAACTAATTCCTTGCTCTTAAAAATGCTTATATTTCTCAGCACTTTGCGTTCAGCATTTTTTGTTAATTGTATGTAACTCTGACCCGCCACAATCAAGCAACAATAATATTGATTGCCCCTGAGCTTGTCTGATTACAGGATTATTACTCATGACTTTCAGGATATTTTTAAAGTAATTAATGGTACATTCAATATCATTAAAAGCTTGAAGCTTTACCACAAAGGCGTTTCCTCTGCATTTTTTTTTTTTATTTTATTTTCCCCCCATTTATTCCATTTTACGACGTGGTTCTATCCACATCAGCAGAGGAGCTTTCTCTCCCCTTGTCTCAGATTTCTAAATATATCATCCTCTACAGCTGTTGCTGTCAGGAATGACCTGAAAACGGACACAAAGGGAGATTTTGACATGTTATATATGTAACAGGCTTTAGCAAAGCCGCCTGTGTGTTTGCCAATAAAGCAACCTTGACAAATTGATCTGACAATGAGAAATTCAGGAGGTTGGCACATGTGGCCAGGGTATTAAAGGAGAATACCACTAAATTTCAACCTTTGTTTATCTCCCACACCCTGTGACCTTTGAGCATTTTAACAGTAACCACAAAGCGTATTTACTCTTACTATATAGTGAGATTTAAAGAAATGCTCCAGATTTCACATTGCGTGAGGTCAGACTGGCTGCACAACTCTGAAATAATTCAAAACTACAGGAAAAGAAGAACAGTACTTTTTTCCCCTCGTGACACTTTCACACAAAGATATTAAAAATTTAATGCTGAATGCGACAAAGTGTAATGCTATAATGGCACAGTTTGAAATGTGATAGACAGCAGTTAGGTACGTTTTAACACCATACGTGAAGACATAGATGGACAAAATGATAAAAACGCTGTACATATTTAATAGGAAATCCTCTACTCATGCTCAGTCAAAGTTTGACTCCAAAAATGACAGTCTGCCTCAGGCATGTGTGCGTGTACATGCACATATTGTGTTGTTCCAAATCGTACTCCATTCCTGCACACTGCTCTTACACACACACACACACACACACACACATGCACACTGCCAAAGGGCAAACACAATCCTTGCATTTCAAGGGCTCAACACCTCTGTTTGCTTCCCAGTCAGCGTTGAGTCATACAGTAGCTGTACCGACAAGAAATCCAGGACAGGGACAGGAAGCAGAAGTGTTTCTGCATTAAATAATATTTACAGAGAAATAAATTCTGCTTTTGTTTGTCTTGATGCAACAAAGGCCAGTCATTGCCAATCAGTCCAATAAATCTCAGTTTTCCCTGTGACATTCTGACGGCAGGATCAGAAAGCGTTGTAAAAACATACATCTCCATATATTTCATCTCAGATAAGGCACATTGTTAACATGTTCATGCTGTTGTTGTGAGCTTATGTTAATTTCTTCTGAATAAAACTGAGATAAAATTGAATTCTGACAGTAACAGACTTCAGTATTTCAAAGGCCTCTGATGAACAATGGATTTGAATTGAATAAGGAGGCTTCCCTATATATTTATGCAGTCAGAGGTGCATAAATGAAGAAAAGTATGTAATGAAAAGCAGGTAGAAGAAAGAAAAAAACAAAAGAAGGAAGTTAGAGGACACAGAAGGAAAGCAATGAGGGAAGGGCAGATGACAAGTAGAAAGGGGGAGGAAGAGGGAATGGGAGAAGAGAATGATGAACATAGGAAGGATGCAGAAAAGGGGGGGAAAAGATAGAGTACAAGTACAAAGGTAAGTACAGTGCCTGAGTAAATGTACTTAGTTACTTTCCACCTCTGAATATCGCAAAGTATTGGCAAGTGCCAAAGTATCAATACAGAAGTAGTGAAAAGAAGAAAGAATACATGGAAAGAAAGAGGGAAATGAGAAGGAAAATAGGACAGAAAAAGTAAAGAAAAAAGAAAATGAGAGCAGATGAAGAAAAGGGTAAGATGATAGAAAATGGAGAAGAAAAATAGGATTGAAAGAAAGAAAGAAAGAAAGAAAGAAAGAAAGAAAGAAAGAAAAACATTTTAATTTAATGTTGAAGGTAAAATCTAAATCTGCAAAGTAACAAGTAAGCGCCTTAATGAGCGTAAAAACATGCAATATTTCCCTCTGAAACTGTGGAAATCACCCAAAAACAAATACTCATGTACTATAAAGTACTTGAGAAAAAGTACTGTTACTTTCCATCCATGAATATCAGAAGGTATCACAGCAGGTAAAAGTTATATCTTTCAAAGTGAGACAGTCAGACATTATTATTATTATTATTATTATTATTATTATTATTATTATTATTATTATGTTTTTAACGTTTCCTCTTTCTCAAACCCTCATTCTTCATTTTTAGCTCCTGACTGCTGATACATGTTTACGTGAGATCATCTCATTTCAGCTTCTCAGTCCAGAAAAAGACAGAATTTGAGCAAATGGCAGCAAAGCAAAGAAACCACAGCTGACCACAGTGACGTAAAGCACGCAGACCAGCCTGACTGGTGCTCAGTTCACTACATTTCCACACTGAATTAACCATCAATGGCTCCTCAGTATGAATGTGTGTGTGTGTGTGTGCGTGTGTGTGTGTGTGTGAGAGAGAGAGAGAGAGAGAGAGAGAGAGAGAGAGAGAGAGAGAAAGTCACCTATACTTGCCAGCTGCAGCTATGTCTCCAAGCATAAACCTACATCATCATTTCCTCATTTCCATCTTTTCCTTTTTTAATTTAAAAATAACTTCATACACTGTATTTATTGGTTCGATATATCACCCACTACATGTTGAAAGTTGGCTAATATTCAGTGACCATCTTCAAAGTAAATATGTTTATTTCAGTTTTACATAGTTTCAGGAGCATGCTTCTGGCGACATTTAAAGGGGCTTAATTTTCTGAATTCTACATTCTTATTTTCATTTAGGGATGTATTTTAATTGAAATCATTTATGTGCAAAACCATATGAATCCACATCTTCTCCCCTTACTACAGCACCGCTGTGCATATTGAGTAAAATAAAAAAGTTGCTGTGGTTCTTCCACTGACCTGTTGACAGCTTCAGTTAAACTGCTCATACCACCTCTGGATTTGCCTAGGCCGTCCATCCCTGCTGCCATTTCCCCAGCAGTCAAATAGTACCAGGACTTGGACGACTTGTGCAGTAAAATGGAACAAAACGAAGTTGTGATTTTCACATGAATAGCTTAGATTGCACCGCATTGAAATTGCTGCAGAAGCCAATGTCAGTGGCCACCTGAGCAACGAACTGAATCATTGCAGCTGCTCAGGTGCAGATTGAACGTGACAAAATATCCACGGATATGAAGCGACAAAATATCTACGGATATGAAGCCAAGTGGTCAAAGATAACACATGCTTGTTAGACTTTGCTCGTAGAACATATATATTCACAGAAGTGGATACACACTTCACAGATGAACGCACAAAGAAGAAAAGAAAAGAAAAAGATCTGCAGAATGCAGATAATTTCATCTTCCTTTTAGTATAATGACTTCATTACCTCATACAAGAATTCCAGCAGCTTCTCTCAATACGAATTCTTTCAGCTATCAGGATGTAATCTGTCAGCACAAAGGAGAATGACACATCTTTCTGCTCTGTCATGAGTCACATGGGTTAGATTATTAAGGTTACATTATATGTGGAAAAAGAATAAAGAGAGAGAGAGAGAGAGAGAGAGAGAGAGAGAAGAGAGATGAGAATTTAGGCTTGTGAACCATATGTTCAGCTCTGGGACAAAATAAACAACACGAAGGGCTTAGCAAGAGCCCAGAGACAGACACCAAACCGTGAGCAGCAGGCTGCACAGTGCACGTGTTTGTGTGTGTGTGTGTGTGTGTGTGTGTGTGCTCATGAGGGTCAGTCATGTGGAGGAAGTGCACCATCATCAGCAAAGTGTGGCAGTGGATCATTAAAAACAAGAAACAAGACCCAATGTGAGTCTGAGTGCTTCAGCTCAGAGGAATTTTACAATATTACTTTCTAATAAAGCATATTTTGTAAAAGAATAGAGGTTGTTGCTAATAAATCATTTATAAACAGTTTACAGATCAGTGCAAGCCATTTTGGGTTGCCAGGATGTGGCGGGTGTTCTTCCTCCAGCATAACTTGAAAGAGGCTGGATCAAAATCTGTTTATTTGCAGCATTATTAACAGATAATACCTCAAGCTGCACATTTGAGGAATTATTGTCATGAAATATCACTTTGTTAACGACTTACTAGTATTTTTTTTACTGCAGACCTCTCATCAATGGCTTACTACTTACTGATCAAGCATTAACATATAATCGACAAAAAAAAAAAAAAAAANAAAAAAAAAAAAAAAATCATGAGTTACAAGTTATAAAGCCTCTATAAATTATGCCTCATGTGAAAGTGTCACTTTTGAAATAAGTAAATCAGATATGAATCAGACAGCAGAGATGTTTAGGGCCTGCTGTGTAAAATCTGTACAAAACAAGACTTGTCAGCACTATGTGTTCAAATCAGATTCTCACACAACAGCTGAGAAGGCACTCTTAGCGCTTTGTTAATGGCCAAAGAAAACACATGCACATACACAAATATAATACCTAGTTTTAAAAATAAAATTATGTTGGGCACATCCAGAGGATTCAGCGGTAACATGCAAAAACAGAGAGTAAGCATTGAAGCAAAAGGAACAATCCCCTGAGATCGATGTAAGAAAAAAAAAAGGAGGCGGATGATGGAGAAAGCACAGGCAGGGAGAGGGAAAAATAAGAGAAAGAGAGAGAGAGAGAGAGAGAGAGAGAGATTGCCTCCAGCCTCAGCTCAGAGTAGGATCAAAGGTTTGTGCTCTGCATCTCAATGGACATCCAGTCACCAATACTGATGAGCGGGTGTGTGATGCTCCATTCACACGGTTTATCTCGTGTGAGTAAACAAGTGGTCATTCCGTAGAAATCGATGCACGACTTGGCCTGCATTTTTTTCTGTCCACACAGCTTCTCCTCACATGTCTCTGCTGCATTTGCATGTTACTCAGCTGCACAGTTATCTACCGCAATGCCATTCATAGAAATCACACTTCAAAGCACGATTTGTAAATGGTTAAAGAGACAGACAGAAAAGCGAAAGGTAACAAAAGTAGAACATTGTTACTTTGATCTTTACTCAGTACCTGCACATTTAACAGCTCTACGGGTTTGTTGGAGCTTCAATACAACTCTAAATTACCTCATGATATCTCATGATAAGGGGCCTATTATCATGTATTATCATGATTTGCTGTTCTTTTTAACATTTTTTTTAATGCAAACGCTGTATTGATACATGTTCCTTGAAAAAAACATTTTCTTATCCTGCAATTAATTTTGCTCTCAGTATCATCGAGGACCCGAGTCTCTGCCTCTGTGGCTCATGAGCAAAGTTATTAATTTAATACATTTATCATATTGAATATAATGTGTTTTCCAATATCGCTCTCAGAGGTGTTCAGTCAGAATTTTATAGCTGCTCGATATGAATCTAAAAGTCTTACATGCGGTTCTTGTTCTTGTTCTTCTTATAATTGAACCAAAGTTCAATTTAAGCTGTTAGGAAAGGGATTTACAACATGAGAAGATCGCTGCATTCTGCCCATTAACTTGACTTTCTGAGCTGATAATTTCCCAAACCAGCCACTGTCAGTACACGAGGTCAATTACAAACTAGTTGTGCAAGTGTTCACCAGAACATTGTTGTTTATGCTAGTTTTAGGTTTTCACATCCTGCAATTAATTCCAAGAGTCCATCGACATCAATAGACTCATAGATTGCTTACATCCACCAAAGATGAACTGGGAAAAAAAAATAAAATAAAAAATAAATAAATATATATATATATATATATATATATATATATATATACACAGTATCTCATTCTAATGATAAACTGGCCTAAAGAGAAAGAAACAATAATGGACATCTTATTTTTTCTGGATCTATTCTTGCTACTAAACCAGCATCATCTCAACTACATATTTCAGTGACCCTCTTCCAAACACGTATTGCAGTATGCCAGCTTTGAATCCTTATCCAGATCTGGACTAAATTGCATCTATTGATAACCTATCTTAGGATAAATATGCAGATTTTTTGTTTCTCATTGAGATCATTGTATTACGTTTGAATAAACTGAAAAAAAGAACATCTGAAAAACGCAATCTTTATGTGAAGAAATCATTAAAAAAAAATTCTTGAATTTGGATCAGCACCAAAGTTTTATGTCCCCCCCCAGGCCATGCACCACCCTTCCACCAACTTTCATCACACTTACATTTCTGAGTAATTCTGGTAACAAACAAACAAACAAACAAACGAACAGATGTGTAAAAACAAAAGTTTCTTTGTGGAGGTAATAATGTGGATAATTTAGTTATTTTATCATTTTTTGTTTAACCGGTTCAGAAATATTATTATGTGAATAGAAAACTTTAGTGACAAATAAATATTGTTTTGCTTTTGATATTTCAAAAGGGGCAGGTATTTCATACTGTGGCACCTGTCCGGCGCATTCTCGGTCTAAGAAAAAAATAGGACAGATTAATGTTTATGACTGTTTTGATATCAGTCTTTACCTTCAATTCTTTAACATTATTTGTTGAAAACAACATGCCAACTGTAGTGAAAATGATCAGAGTATTATCCCAGATTATGGACTTATGCACATAATACTGTAATACTGTTTTTATATCTGATTTAATGCAGACATGCCTTGTAAATGTGATTGTTATGTTGTATAAGCTATCCACACAATATACTCCATAAACATGGGAATTTGCAATTTACATAATTATTCTGCTAAAACATATCATCCTCAGGGTTGTATCACATCAAAGATAAAAAATTCAGCACCCACCATCATATCATTTTCTGCTAACGAGGCTGCATCATTTCACATGAGAGTTTATATTTCTGTGTCAGGATGGTTTGTCATACTGTATCTATGAATTAAAAGCACCCTGTGGAGTTTTCTTGTAAACATACATGGTTTTGTTTCTCACGAAAACACATTACATGTATCCTTAAAGACTAACAAGCATGCTCAGTCCATTTCCCCACTCATGATAGTGCTGCAAAGCCAATTACTGCAAGGATTTTAACACTTGTGTTGTTTGTATCGATCTTTTAGTTTGCATCAGTTACTCATCTTATTTGTCTTCTTTGTTGGTGCATCAGTATCAGACTGTGTGAAATTGTATAAAACAGCTTCTCTCACAATTTTCATTTGATAGATATAATTCATTAGTTTTCTACATCACACATCAGGAAGTTTGATAGGTACTCCAAAGTAGCAGTTAACTATTTCTGACCAAAGATAATGCTCTACAAACATTAAAAGAGAGAGTGAATAGGAGAAATTATCTTCATTAGCATAACTTGCATTTTAAGATTAAAACATATACAATATAAAACTTGTATATATTCAAACTCTGGCTGTTGCCCAATTAGTCATCAAATCACAGTTCTACAATTCTAGTAGTGGTCATAAACTCCACAGGGTACCTTTAAAGGTAACCAGCAATTTTGCATGTTTAAACCCAATAAATACAACCCGAATACATGTTACGTTACTGACAACCAGTTTCTAAGACATGAAACCATATTCTAGTTTTTGTGTTATGTCTCTAAATCTCCTAATCTAATTCTCCTGGGACTATATTCCCAGACATATATTGTCTTCCTTGCAACTACCAATTGGACCAGTTAAACAAAAAAAACATTAATACATGTTGTGTTTGCCATGATGGATTACTTCTCAAGCACGTTTCAAGTCTCTACAAGTTGATTTTAATAGCAAAATGGAATTAAATGAAACCAGTGGTAATCTGGAAGGTAGGGAAAAACAATTCTAATATTTACCACTCCACTAGTTTGTTTGGGAAATGGTTGTCAGTAACGTAAACTGCATGAGGGTTGTGTAATTGGCTCAAGCATGTACAACCTCTGGTATGGTCCTTTAAGAATAATATTTATCCAGTGGGTTATGGACTAGAGTTTTGTACACATTCAGAATGAAGAACTGTTCTAAATTATGAACTACCAAATATGGTGCTTTATCTGAACTTGTACTACCCAAGATAATATCTAATAATCCATATTTTTAACAATGTAACAACCTTGAAATATGATCAAATCTGTAGATGCTTAATGAATATTCCAGCATTACACCTCATTAGTCGTGTTAGTCTATCACAGATGGTGCTAAATCCTCTGATGAAACACTCTTGACCTCCAGTGGGGATTCCGCCACTTTAACTTGAAAACTTGTTACTTGTCTGCACTTATTATTTGGAAAAGCATGGCAACTGTCAGAGGGATCTTTTCTCTCCCTACATGGATAAAAATTCCATAGTGGTAAAGGTTGACTGCGACATTCACTATTTATTGCACATTAGGGCATGTACAGTCCAATTTTGCTATCACAGGTCTAAAAAAATAAATAAATAAATTTAAAAAAGCACACGTCTGCTTCACAGACCATACCCGTCCCCATTTCCCAGCTCATAACTTTGAAGGGCAACGTTTAACTTCTGTTGAAACAACAGCTTGCATACAGGACATTAATAGAGACGCATCTTGTCTTGGTTCTACTTGTGGAAAAAAGGAAATAATGAAACATTTAGAAACAAACTTCTCTGATTACTTTGAATTTAAGGTGTGCTGTTCTTTAACGTTGGGGACTCATCCTTGGTTCCCTTGGTGCATTCATACTCTTTAAAGTTTAGTGCAAATTGAAGAAACAAAATGACTGAAACAAACAAACAAAAAAACCTAATGAAATTATAAGGCAACAATTATAAATATATCAAAAATAGTCATTAGAGAACTATCTTTGTTACAAAAAAGGTACAAAAGTTTTGTCCTGTACCAGTGACAGGGACATGTTTTTTAACTCCTCCACTGATTTCACAGCCTTGTATCCCAGCTGGTGAAGGACTTTCTGACACACAGTCTGTGTATACTCGACCATGTCGTAAGACAGTTTCAAACGCCAACTTTCAGCATTAGCTGCTGAATCTCTCACTGTACCAAATTTGTGTTTTGCTGAGGGTTCGTTGCTCCCCCTAGTGTTTGTATGTATCCAGTCTTCCACATTTTTATCCATAGGCAACCCCAGATAGTCATACATCTCCCTTGTCTTTTGAAGTGGATTTCTAGCCAAATCCTCGTAGCGAACTAACATGTATTTCCCTTTCAGCCAATATGGATGACTCAGACCGGTTGACACAGAACTGAGAAAGTCTTCGCAGACAACTGTAAGCTGACTCAAGTCTAGATTATAGGGCCTGCGCCCTGTGGCCCTCCAAATACGCCACAGACGATATGTATCCCTGAATGTCTCAATCCGTGATGACAGGATGCCGCGAGGGTCTCTGACTAGCTGAATCACTTTGATATTCAGCCGTGGGTCTTCCACCAAAGCACGCAAGTCTCCAATCTCTGGCACCCGGACTATCTTTATGGCAACATGTCGCTTCTCACGGCACGCTTCTGTCGCTAAGGTCATGTTTAGAGCCGCACACTTCTTAATGCAATCCCCTTCCTCTATGTTAACGTCGCTGGGGCCAAAGGCATCGCACACAGGCTGCTGGCATAACGCTCGACTGGCACCGCGACGGAACAGCTTATCTGTGGTATGGTTGGTGGGTGTTGGCTTGATGTAGCTCTCAAGGAAATAGAGGTCACAATCATACAGGCTTCGCAAGAGGTCTCGACTGGCTCCCAGCATCACACGCCTGTCCGCAGCATTACGGCTATGTGACAAACGTGGAATTAGTGTTGTCTGGACGTGATAAAGAGGCTCAAACAGGTAGAAAACCTCTTGATGTTGGTTTAGCAACTGGCCAACAAACGAGGAACCACTGCGGGTGGTGGCCAGGACCAAGATGTGGGTCTTCCTAGTGGCATTGATGGAAAAGTAAGGGTAATCATCGCAGCCTCCACCGCCTGCTGTACCGTGTTCAAAGGGAGGTTCTGTCTCCTGACCCCCCAGGCCACAGTTCTGGGGGCTGGGCAAGGGGCACAGCTGGAAAGGCTTGGAGGTGAGTGTCCGGATGGCTGTGTACTGGATGGCAATGGAAGCCAAGGCCAGCAGAATCACCGCCTTCCAGGAACATTGCATGGCTGAACCACTTCATTTAGACACAGCAGTCCATGCCCGGTCCTCCCTGCAAACAAAGATTTTTTTTTTATTAGCTTTACACAACATATTCGTATGAATGCTATTGACTGACTGCATTTTGCAGCTTTGTAATAACTTTCTATATGCGATTAACCAAACTAAATATTGCAGCACTTTTCCCTCACTGCGCTCAAATGACAACTGATATTGCATCTTTCCCATCACATTAACTGTAAATTACTACACTACACAAAAACATTTAATTTGAACATACAAATTCACTGCAGAACAACTTGTATTATGATTGATTTCTAGGATGGCAGTTGAGATCAGCATTATGTGAAGTACATTTTAATCAATTACGATTGATTCTACAACTGCAATTACGTTTGATTCTACATGTACATGTTGTACACGTTTGGCAGTAATAACATTACATTCTAACTGTCATCTAACTTCAAATGGAAACACATTTTGTACTGAAATTTTAATCTAAGTTTGATTCCATTTTACAAAGTTATTTTAGGGTATGTGTCCTTCTGTGTTTATATCTTTAGCTAAATAATCAGTGTGGTAATTTATGGTGCATTCTGAACCCCTAAAGTGCTGTACAAAAATATCACAAAGTACAGTATATAATACATATACTGAAGGTTAGGCTGCAGTCCACTCCATCACCTTGGCTTCCTCTCTGACATCTAAAAACTCTTGTTTGGGCTGAGTAGGCATGATGCTATTCTACCTGTGCATCTTGAAAAATGCATAGAAAGCCTAACGAACTGTAAAGAATAGTTCATGGCTTCACTGCCAATGTCACATCAAGGATAACTAAAGAACAGTGCGTGAATAGTGATGAATAAGTGAAGAACAGGTAATCACTTAGAAATCTGGTCCACTGAAGATTTGATTACTGTATCTGAGTAGCCCATAGAAGGGCCTTGGTGCAGGCATGAATGGTGCAAGTCTTTTAAAATAAACGCTCCCATCACCATCTCAGAATTCATACATGAGACTTGGAAGGTGCAAAAAGAAATAAAGTGGCAGGGCATCCCAAACTACAATATGAAGCAAAAAAAAAAAAAAAAANAAAAAAAAAAAAAAAACAAAATAAAAATAAAGACCCCAACAAGATTTATTAAAGCTGAGATGAATCTGTTTTCCTGATTGTTTGGGCGAGGGAGCTGATAGTATTGATATGTTTTCAAATCTTGACAGCTTATCAGTACGGATGAATGGTGCTTCTGGGAAGCATCAATCGCTTCCTTCACGCAGATATTTGGAATAATAAAGCCCCCTACTGCAGTGTGAACAGGTTCAAGCTTCCTGACAGATTCTCCGCGATGCAGACACCCTCACCAACGCTGCGATGAGGCGACCCATCCGCAGACGCAACGCAAACGAAACGCATCCCACTCAGCAGCAAGTGTGAAACAAGCTGCCACAGACTAAACCAAGCCGGCGTGGATGCTTCATTTCATTACGCGCGCTGATACCACGGAGCGATTTCACACTTTTCCCCCCTCGTACCTTGTTAGAAGCTGTAGTATTCTCATGACGTCCTGCGCAGCATGTCCATATACATCACGGATGGTTTCCCGTTACTCCTCATAAAAAAGGTTTCCACCGTGCGCTTTTTCTGGAAGAGGGCAGAGATGCGCCTGGCGGAGCTGAATTTCCCATATAACGTCGGAGGAGCAGTCGGTTTAAGTTCAACGATCGGCTTCACAAAGAGAGAGAAGGGGGGGGGAGAGAGAGAGAGAGAGAGTCTGACTGCGGGCTTCCCTTAAATGATGCGCAGAGGCTCAGAGTGTGTGAGGTACACAAGGAGCGACTGTCTGGACCACCCCAGACCCCTCCTACTTTCCACCTGCCCCCTCCCCCCCCCNCTCACACACACACACACACACACACACACACACCAGTCTCGGCTTCCATTTTACACACATAGACCTCCCTTCACACATTTGTCCACATGCAGACAAATCAGCCCCTTCCACCCATGCCTCACAGTGAAGAGTATTGAGGTGATTGTGTGTCAGTGATGGGCGATTCTATACATTTTCTATAGGCGGTGTAACCAGTAGGTATACCTAACACTTACTTGAGCAAAAAAAAAAAAAAAAAAAAAAAAACTTTGCACATTGTTATCAAAAAATTACTTTTATTGTTTATTCATCACATTAACCATTGATCGTGATTGATAGCCAGTTAAGTTTTATTCATTATTATAGGGTTAATAAGATACGCCCTAAATGTGAACTTGCTAACAATGTTCTTTATTGTGGGAAATGTTGTGGAAAATGTTTTGCCTGGATTGCAATAAAGAGCAAAAGCAATCTTTGTCTTTGTCTGAGTTTATTCGAGCAGTGTACAGAAAACAGAGAGATCACAAGAGTATCTACAGTCTGTCTCACAGTCCTAGGGCTGCATCAGGTTTTTATGATAAAACAGGAAGAATGTGGTCCACGTTACTAAGTAATTAGTTTATCTTAGCAGATGCATTCAGTTTCTAGGCACAGGCAAGCGTATCACAGCTGTGAGCCCATAGCAGCCGAGCACAGTGTGTTCTCGGCCTCAAGGTTAACGAAAAAGATTGTAGTTACGTTGTTTATGCCAGGAACCACAGCATGAACGCGAGAGGTGTGAACTGCGTGATTTAAGTTCACTTCTAAGTCATAGAGGTCATAAAAGTTCACACAAGTATAAAAGTATATAAAATTGTAATTTTATCACTACAGGAAACTTGTGTGTATTTTGATGGGAATGTTCCAGTATAAGCAGAGATACGACCTGGGTGAAGGTTATTATCCTATACTGTCTTGGAAAAGTAGCTCATGAATGTGATGGAGTTACAATTGACAGAACAAAGTGCACCTGTTTCCATATCAAAAGTC
This sequence comes from Lucifuga dentata, assembly GCA_014773175.1. Taxonomy (NCBI): domain Eukaryota; kingdom Metazoa; phylum Chordata; class Actinopteri; order Ophidiiformes; family Bythitidae; genus Lucifuga; species Lucifuga dentata. The sequence goes on from VXCM01001849.1 coordinate 37,502, forward strand.
AAAGTGGATGATGAGGTTTGTGTGTGGCTATAATAGATGCTTATAAGTTAGTCTCACCGAGAGATGTTTACGGAGCTTAGCGGAGCTCTGTCTCTCCTTGCAAGTTTTGCAATAAAATACTACCTTCTGGTAAAAAGTAGCTGGAGTTGTATTTGTCGTCCATTTATTTAAAGAATATTTCTACCACATAGTAGATGAGAAATTTCCACAACGTCCAAGAATTTCATGTAATGTTAAGTAATTACAGTAGGCTACATTGCAGGCTTGACTGTTAACAAGAAATAGTAGTTATCTGTTACAGAAGCAGCAAAAGTCCTCAGGGTGTTCGTACATGATCAGTGTTAAATTGTACTGTGCTAAATCCTCAAATCTCTGTTTCTTTGATGTGCTCTCTGACTGATGATTTCTCTAAAATGTCTGGTTACAAGGTTAACTGGACTAAGTCTGAAGTGATGCCTGTTTCAAGTAAATGTCCCTCAATACCAAAAAAGGACTGGACCTTTAAATGGATTCCTTGATGTATTTGGGTATTAAACTCTTGCCCAATATTAGAGAAATGATGAAGGCTAATCTTTTGCCTATTATCCAAAATGTTGAGAACTTGTTACATAGTTGGTGTGAATTGAATATATCCTTATGGGGCAGAATAAATTTAATTAAAATGATTATAATTCCTAAAGTAAACTATATAGTTGATATGTTGCACTTACTCTTCCAATATTAATACTCAAAAAATATAATAAAATTGTGGAATCTTTTGTCTGCCAAGGAAGACAGTTTAGTCAGGTCAGACCATATCTTCCCAAAATCCAGTTTTAGGGTTTTTAAGAAAAAGTTGGAAAATGTTTCATCATTATACTGAAAGTAATTCATGTCTGACAACTGACTCGTCTAAATGGTAAAATGCAAAAATTAGAATTGCAGCTAGGCCATTCTGCTGGTTCCAGTGGGCTAAGGCTGGGCTTCTACGCCTCAGTGATCTTTATGATGGCAGTCATATTGTTTCTTTTGAATATCTTAAACCAAAATATAATTTGATAAATTCAGATTTTTGGAAATATCTTCAGCTAAGACATTATCTCCTTTCAACAATAAAACTGGGCCCTACTTCAGTAACTGAAATTCAAACTCTGGTACAACAGGTTTACTATAGAAGAAGGAGTGCCTCTGTTTTTTGTAACTTTATTAGAAAAGCAAATGCACCCAAGCTTGTGGGGCTTAAATTGGCCTGGGAGAAAGACATTAGGGGGAAAATCAAAAGATATGAAACAACATCATATCATGTTGGCATGTTTTTGCACAAGAAGCTCAATCACAACTGATCAATTATAAGATTTTAAATCGTTGTTACTGGACACCAAGAAAAATGGCCAAGCTTAAACTAAGAGATGATGATACATGCTGGTGCTGTTTAAAGGAAGCAGGGACCATGATGCATATGTTGTATGAATGTGAGAAGGTTCCGGATCTTCGAACCTCAGAAAAAGAAGACCTCTTTTTGAAAAACTGGAACCCCTTTCTTAACCTTATTACTATTGGAAAATGATCTCTTATACTTTATATATAAACATGCTTAATGTCTGCTTATGCCTACAGTCCATGTGATTTTCTTTCTTTCTTTTTTCTTTTTTTTTTTGGAATATCTTGTACTTGTTTTGTTTATGTTTATGATTTTTAGGATTTATTTGAAAATTTGTAAAATAATAATAATAATAATAATTTTAAAAAAATTGCACTGCGCTAGCCAGCTCATTCTTTTCTATGGAGTTAAGCGGTGACGCTAAACCTTGCAGCAACACTACTTTGTGCAATGCGCACTGCGTGGATCCTCCACCTTGTTGCTATGGCCAGACTTTGTCTCTGTTAAATACTCTTTAAACACAACCAACAAGGGAAGAGTTGAGAGAATCAAACAGATATCACTGAACAAGTGAGGAGAAGCTCATAGGCTGTGAAGAGCAATTTTCCAATTTGTACAAAGTTGATGATTTCGACTACAATGTAATTTCATCACAAATTCATAGCAGTCCAACATGGCAAGCAGAGCTTGTGAGCAGGCATATAGTCTATGGTTGCATGTGAAATGTGAGGTTAAATTCAAAGCTTATGCATGTGTTTTTTTGGTTTGGAATTAGCACTTGTGCTGAGCAAAGCAAAGAGCCTCAGGTGTGTCAGCAGCATGAGTGAAGTGCAAATTGCTTATGCTGGATTCACATTCAAGTGTGTGATAGATGGAAAACCGGATGTTGTATATTTTCAATCAGAGGACAAAACGGAAAACTAAATTAACCCACCACTGGCTGTGAGAAACACTGCATGCCCAGATGGAACGTGCATCAAAACTTACATTTTTCCAATTTTTTCAACTTGCCACAGCTGCAATGTCGAACCAGATGCTCATTCTTGGATCAAAGATGGATAGCCAGAGAGTCACTCTCTTGATGCAGGTACACGGAATTATTCTGATTAATAATTATAAATTATGATGAATTAAATCATCGTAATTCAGGTGCTCAAACTGAGTTGTCGAAAGGCTGAAATATTCCCTGAATCTCTCTTCATTCATCCTTGACTCTTGAATTATCCACTGAATTCTACCAGCAATTTGTACTACTGCCAAATAGGATGAACCCACAGGCATCTGCAACAGTTCTTTAAAAGAGCACATAAAACAGCCAGAGCTTTCCTGTTTTATATAACATTGCGCAAAATGCTAAAATACTATGTCATCTTCCAATACTGAATTATATCCTGCCAAAGTTTCAGTGTCTGCTGTTGTTGTCTCTATTTCTGTGAAAATGGAGAATTTACATAAAGATGTTGGTATCACAGTGTCAATATTTTTGATTTTCATTCCACTATCAGAAGGCTGTGTCATGTTTTAGTCCAATTCAACTGAATTAAACAACTGCTGTGCTGCTCAAGCCTTTGCTGGTCCTTTAGTAAGTATTTCAGTTCACTCCTTGCATGTTATCCCACTTGTCTGATTATATTAGAAACAGAATGAGCTTTCCAGTTACAGGGGTTTTATTGCAGGAAGTTTCACCTTTGACACTGGCATGAACTCATCACATCAGCTTTTCTGCCTGGGGCTCTGCGATTCTGTAAAGCCTCCGACTCCAGAACATATACAATCCAGTTACAGATACAGGGGTAGGTGGACTGATAATGAACATGATATAAGTCTGTAAAATGCTGGCTGGAGGAAGGCTGTCTGGAATGACTCTGCAAAAAATATTAAGTTTATACTGTTGGATTATTATGAACTTCAGTGTTTAGCCAGATAGCTGTAAAATGTTTCATTCACCCAGAAAGTCTTACCATTTTAAATCCAAAGTGACAGATATTTTATTAAATTTTGTTTCATAACAGTGTAGGATTCAGCAGTCAGTCATTATGCTACATGAAAGGAAAAAGGCAAAGTAAAAAAGAGGAAGAGGGGGGATTATGTGTGTCTATGTATATACATCCACACATACTTGTACACATGCTGACATTCATACACTAGTACCTATACACATGCACAAACACACTCATGCATCACCCTGTATCAGTACATTTTTTTTCAGATTTTTTACTTTCATATACAGTATTATGATCAATATCAGTCTCAAAAATCTAGTAGCAGTTGAAAGTTGTAAGAACTAATCTCATATTAGCATTGGGAAATTTGGTAACCTAAAAAGATTTGTATTGTGACTTGAGTCAATGATGTCAGCTCTGACGCATGTCGACTTAAGGGACCATACTGGTGATTTTGCAAGTTTAACCCCAATATATATAAAATATAACTCACACATATGTTATGTTGTACAACCAATTTCCAAAACATTAAACAGTGTTTTAGTTTTCCTGTTATTTTTCCAAATCCCCTAATCTTTCAAAATCAAATGTTCAGGTGATACATCCACCTTAAAATTCGACGTTTCACCTGCTATCACTTACGATTGTAGAAGGCACGGTCGTTTTAATTTCTCGGTAAAAGCCATCTTCTGGTACTAAATTTTCTGACAGAGACTTACATTGTCTTCTGTGCAGCTCTTTGTTACACCAATATAAATAAAGTTACTTCATCAAAAAAAAAAAAAAAAANAAAAAAAAAAAAAAAAACCTTATAGATGTATTTCCTGTGATGGATTACTTATACATGTTTCAAGTCTCTACAAGTTGATTTTAACGGCATACTGGAATATTATATTGTGGGAAATGTCAGCATCATAACATGTATATATTGGCTTCAAACATGAAACATTACCAGTATTGTCCTTTAAAAACATAAACCAGCTCTGCAGCCTGTGTGTAAACCCCTGCATGACATTTTTACATATTTGTCTTTAGAGAACACATGCTCTGTCAAAAGACCGTAATCTAACCCTTCAGGTTTTTTTGATGGCACCTCTCTGCACATGTTTACATTCATGTTTCAATGCCCTTTCTTTGATGGTCCCTGAAGTTGGTGTATTGTCTTAACCCTGCAGATGAAAGCCTGTGCATGTACTTGTCATGGTGCCAATACCAGACCAACGAAGCAGCAGCCATTCAGCTCTGAATCCGTTCCCGGGGGGGATTGATGTCAATGAACCCAGCTTGTGGAAGCCTTGTCAGGAGACACACTCCTGTTCTGAAGCGGGGCATCTGCTCTGGTGTGATAGCCTTTCAGCTTTAGACGTGCATTATGAATAAAGGCTGTTCTTCTTGAGGATGCTTTAAAGGGATTGGAAATAGATTCATAACACCATGCCAGGATAAATAATATGTGTAGAGATGTGTGTGAGTGTGTGTGTGGGTGGGTGGTGGTGGTAGTGGTGTGTGTGTGTGTGCGTGAGTGTGTGTGTGTGTGTGGTGGGGGGGAGTGGTACTGTCTTTGTTCTTCTTGCTCTTCTCTGTCATCTTCATGGCAGTCTGCATATGGTGACAGGAGCTTTGTTTTGTGTCTGGCTTTTTTTTTTTTTTTTTTTTTTTTTTTTTTGCATGACTTGGAACTTGGTGAGGACAAGGATTTCAAGGGATTGTCTTGTTCTTTGGTACAAAGTAGGAGGAGGCAGAACATAAAGCACCTTTAACTATCAAAAACTTCTTTGGTGCTGCTGTTGGAGAAATATCTAGCAACCAATTTTATAAAACTTTCAGCATGTGATTGTTTACTGTACTTGCTGACACTGTACGAGATGCTTTTACTCCTATGTTCCTGAGGAAAACATACTATTGTTGGACAAAAACCCTCAAAACTAAAATTTGGGTGATTTGAATGTTCTAACATCAGTCGAACATCATATGTTCCTCTAGAAGATGAAGAGAAACAGTTTTTTGTTTGTTTATTTTGGCAAAATTTACATTTTGAAAATGCAAGCTATAATATTTTATCATATTGTATTGCACTAAATTGTAACATATATTCATTTATTCACATTTTTATCTGAAGCAATTACAAATGAGGTATTGTATCGTATTGAATCACAACATATCCTAAAATATCAAATGCTATCTTTTCCTATCTATTTTTAAATTTCTTTATTTTACTGTTGGGAAAATATGCACTTTATGCTGAATCTGCTAAACGTCTTTCTGACACCTGTTCCTTGACCTAAATTCTTTATTTTATACTGTAGAAAAGAATCGACACACTGTGCTTTCCAGCACTAGTTCTGACTGCGTGAGACAAATCATATATTCATACACTCTGTACTTCTATGATAGAAATTGCCAGTTCACACATTCTGTACTTTTCACTCTTTTATTTCCCATGAGAAGATTACCTTTACCTTACAGTCACCTACAGAGTCAATCTTGACCAGCTCCCTTCTTGCTCCTTCTCTATTAAAGCCACTGTGTTACTTCTACTTTCTACTTCTGCTTTTGAGATTCTCTTGCATTGCATACTGTAAGGGGGATCTCCCGGCATGTCGTAAGATCTTCAATAAACTTCAATCTAAATAAAACAAGACTCTGAGGCTAGATTTACACTACTATGCACATGCAACCTGATTCCAATCTTCTGCTCAGATGTGACGCATATCGGATACACTTCCTGAAAATGTAAATGGTAAAAAGGAATGGGATATTGAATGGAATTGGATATTCTCAGATAGGATTTGGGCCACTAGCATCAAGAATTGTAAATCCAGCCTTAGAGAAAACACCTACAAGCTTATTCAAAATTATCTAACTAGTTCAATGTTGGGCGGCACGGTGGCTTGGTGGTTTGCACTGTTGCCTCAAAGCAAGAAGGTCCTAGGTTTGAATCTGACTGGATCTTTTCTGTATGGAGTTTGCATGTTCTCCTGTGTCTATGGGTTTCCTCAGGGGGCTCCAGTTTTCTCTCACCTCCAAAGCCATGCAGGTTAGGTAAATAGGAAACTCTGAATTGACCCTAGGTATTAAGGAGTTTGTCTGTCTGTGTCAGCCCTATTATTGGCTGTCAACCTGTCCAGGTGCACCCTGCATTTCTCCCATCGTTGGGATACACTCAAGCACCCCGTGACCCTGAATAGGATAAGAGGGTACAGACGATGGATGGATGTATAGATGGATAGTTCAGTAGCTTCCTCTAGATATTTTTATGGCACTCTCACTGTTTGTCTGCTCTCATTGAGAATTCTACAAAATAAAGCTTCATTCAGGGTTCTCTTCCCCACTACAAGCTTCCCATTTATAACCTCTGTCCTATTTGCTGAAGAACTGACCCTCACAAATTGCTTCAACCTTAGTAAATCCAGTGGAGTGCAGAATCGACCACACTAATCATATCTCTTGTGTGATTATGAGGAGAAATAAAGAGAGAAAATGCACCTCACAAAAGTTCACGCAAATGACACGCAAACCTGTGATTCCAGCCTGATGTACCCGATTGATACATGCATCACGTTTGTGGAGCAGAATGTGTCACATCTGTTGCAAAGCCTCAGTACATCTGCCACTCTGACTTGTTACAGGGAGATTGAGCTGCACATGATGTGTCATCTATACAGCAACATTTTTCAATGTGCATACTGTATTCTCTAACTTGTGGAAGAAACTGAATCAAAAAAAATCACCAAAATACGTGTTGGGCTCTTTTACATAAAATAGTTTTTCCTGATATTACAAGCAAATATTTCTTTCAAATATCTTCTCAAAATTAAACGACAAAATGTCAGTAAATTAAAAATTACTACAATAACTCTGTGGTTGTTATAGAATAATATTTTAGTATAACTGGGAAGATAGCCAAGGAATGAACATTTATTTAATTAAAGGAGCAGGGATCACAGTTGGTTCACATAAAGAAACTGGGAACAAATGAACAGACAATTAAAAGTTGATTGATTTTGCTTTTTAGTTTCAGGCTCATTTTAGTCATTTTATCCACTGCTGTTTCATAATAATTAAAGGACAAAACCAGCGATATTACATGTTTGAGCCCAATATATGCAACCTGCATACATGTTACATTACTGACAACCATTTTCCAAAATACAGTAATGGAGCTGTAAATTTTAGAATTATTTTCCTACCTTCCACATTGTCATTGCTTTCAGTTCATCCCAGTATATGCTGTTAAAATCACCTTGTAGTGACTTGAAACGTGCTTGAAATAAGTAATCAATCACAAGAAACAGAATGTCAATTAAGATTTTTTTTTTTTTTTTTTTTTTGGTCTAAATAATGTTATTTAAGCAGTCCAAGATGGCTTTTCATGAGAAATTAAAATGACTAAGCATCAGTGTTGGAAGATGAAACATTGAATTTTAAGGTTGGTGTATCACCTGAACATTTGGTTTTGAAAGATTATTGGAGATGGCAAAATAACAGGAAAACTAAAATATGGTTTTATGTTTGGAAGATTGGTTGTCAGTATTGTAGGATGTATGCGGGTTGTATATATATTGGGCTTAAACATGCACAAGTCATTGGTATTGTTCTTTTTTTTTCCTGTTGTTTCCAGTTTACACTTCCACGACGATGATGCTGATGATGTAATCATGTTAAGAGTTTGTGATTTGAATCATTTTGGGGGAAAAAAGTCAGAGCATCTATCTTTTCAATAAAACTAATTCCGCCATGACTGTATTCAGCTGTGGTAGATTTTCATTTTCCTACTCAGCAGAGAATTCAGTACCGATTGTTAGAATTTATCATGCTTCAATATGCTGTTGGCTGAAGAGCTGAATAGCTTTTGGGTTGCTTTTTTTTTGTTGTTGTTATGCACCGCAAACAAGAACTGCCCAATCTGCTTCCCCTGCACGGAATATGGAAGTGACCTGAAAAAAGCTCCTGTCTCATCAACTCTCCAGCAGCACCACTACTGTATGCTGTCCAGATTGCTTGAAATTCCAACTAGACGGCGGTCCCTCAGGATGAGTTTTATGCAGCGTAAACCCACAGAGCTTTGTCTGTCATTCTGCTGTGCAGTCTCCTTTGTCAAAGGTCTCCTTAATCAAACAGACACCACATATCCCGTTTCTCCCTGCATCCATATGTATGCGGGCTTTCAGATTTGATAAATGACTTTGTAGCCTTGGCAAAAAATAACAATATGACATTTGTCACACACACACAAACATACAGAGTTCAGCTACCAGGTACATTATTTGTTGTCGGCGTGAAATTGTGGACAATCTGTCAGAAATACATGCAGTACATATGAAAATATGAAAATGCCAGCCTAATTTATTTGGAAGTCCATTATGAAAAATGCCTGTTTCAGGTCATTATCTAAAATCACAGTGTTATAGGCATAACCAGTTACATGAATAAAATAATACAACATTTTGCTTTTAAGGAAATTGTGTTTTGAAAATACTGTGAGAAAAATCTGATGTAAATGTAATTTTAACAATGAGGTTCAGCCATTTTTTCCTGCAATGGTACTCAACAATTTATGTATTCCATAATTGATGATGTAGCAAGCTGTGTGCCGTTAATCATATTTCAATTAAATGTGTGTTGGATGATTAAATGCATTTTAATCCTTGTTGTTTTTTATTTTTTTTGTTTTGTTTTTAATACATGACAGTATTGGCTTTACTTGTGAGGGTCAAAGGTCCAGGGCCCAAACAGGCATAGGTAGGACAGCTGAAGGCAGAAAGGGATTGAAAAATGATGGTAGATTTAGGAAAACAGTGAGTAGTTCCTGAGGAGATGGCAGTAAAAAATCTTAGGCCAGATCTGTTGCTGTGGTCAGAGACACAGTGTATGGTTTATTTTGTTGCATTAACAGTGCCATGGGAAGATGTAGTTGAAGAAGTTCATGATAAGAAAAAAGTTCAAAAAAGGCTGGAAGGCTAAACTCTGACTTGTGGAAGCTGATTATAGGATTCATAGAGAAGTCAGTTATGTATGGAGCCATGGCCTGTGGAGTTTTGTAGTTACTTTCCACTTCTCACCAACAGTGACGCCTCTGCATTGAAATCAGTTGCACATGTTAAGCTCCTGTTATGCCAAATCAGTGCTGACATGTGTCGGAATCAGTTCCTTTGAAGGACAGACTGGTGATGCTTGTTTTAGCCGTTTTATATAGTCCACATACATGTTGCGTTGCTGATGGCCCTTTCCAGAGATATACTGCTGGATCAGCTGATTTTGGAGTTGTTTTTCCTGCCTTCCAGACTGTCGTTGGTTTCGGTTCATTCCAGTATGTGATAAAGGGTCAACTTTTAGAGACTTGACACACACTTGAGATGGATAGCCCATCATAGCGAACACAATGTCTATTGAGTTTTACGACTGATACGATACAAATCTGTGACTGGAATCTGTGACTGAGTAATCTATCATTTATCTGCTTTCAAGAAGACTTCACAGATAAAATGTAGGTACAAAAGATCCGTCATGAGTGAGGACAAGGAATGCTGTTTTGTTATTCAGGTCAGCAGTTTCATGATGGCACAGGCTGATATCCACAGTGAAGACATTTAACTTCAGTTCTGGGCTTCCATAGGAATGCTAACCCAGCTTGTTGAACGTATATATATTGATTTAAAAAAAATAAAATACTGTATATGCAGTAGGTGATATGCTGTGGTGGTTGGATGTGACAACTACTATCAGTGGTTTAAAAGCAGAATTCTCAAAGGGTGTTTCATCGGAATTTTCAACAAAAGTGACACTAGCAGTGAATCTTACTTATTGGAATCATTCTCCTCTGATTGGCTGGTAATGTGCTTGTTGGATGATTCATTTACGTGCGGCTATGCCATATCTAACAGAACAAAACAAGAATCAAAAAGGGTTGAGTTAAATTATTCCTGCAGGGTACCCATCAAACCCTGTTATTTTTTATCTTATACGCTGACAGTCTAGGAGATTATATGTAATTATGGAGATAAGAAAAATTAAAGGGCTCTGTTCTTATTGACCTGCCTAATGCAGCAAATGAAATCTGGGTTATTGTTTGCGAGTGTGGCTGATGCGCTTTTTTTCTGACATATTGTGAGAGATGCTTGAAATCAGCATCTTTGTGTGTGTGTGTGTGTGTGTGTGTGGAGCTGGGTTGTCTGAAAATGAAACGATGAACAGCACAAACACTTCTGCTGTAACATGAAGCATTGTACGTTAGCGCTGAGATGACACTCATAGAATTTTTATGACTTTGTAGTAGTTGCTGCATTTCTCTACTTTGATCAACCATTTCACAAAAAACAAAAAGAAAAAAGAAAAAAGTCTCAAGAACACAAGAAGAAAAACACAAACATTTCATATGATCTTTTACACAGCTTTTAATGATTTGGTCATATATTTCAGGTATATTTTTTTCCACCATAATATTTCCAGGCTTTAGAGGAAATAAGAGCTATTATGGATGTCCACGTGCATAGTAAAAATTGCACAAATGGTTGACCAACAATATTAAGCTTCCTTTTTCAAGCTAAAAACGTAATTATTCACATTTCCTTTGGGTCTGAAGTTATTTCTGGCCCAGGAAAATGTTTACATTTCTGCCATATGTCATGATTTTCACAAGCCATTTTCCCAGTATGCAGGGGACAATTTTCAAATTGTTTTTCCTACCTTCCAAGATTGCCATTGTTTTCACTTCATTCCAGTATGGTATAAAACTCAACTTGTAGAAACTTGAAACATGCTTAAGATAGGTAATCAATCACAGCTAACATGATGTCTATTAAGTTTTTTGTCAAAGTAATTTTATTATCTGGTCCAACACGGAGCTGCACAAATACAGCGTATGAATCCACAAGGGATATAGCTCCAGGAGAAATTAACAACCATGTCTTCTACAATTATCCATAAATGTTATAAGGCAAAAGGTTGAATTTTAAGGTGGGTGTATCACCTGAACATTTCATTTTGAAAGATTAGGAGATTTAAAAGAATAACAGAAAAACTAAAATATGTATGTGGATTGTATACAATATACTGGGCTTAAACATGGAAAATCACCAGTATGGCCCTTTAAACAAACATACACAAGGATTTGATTTTAATCATAGATGACTGGGAGTTTACTTATTTTGATCTTTTATGTTTAAGGTATTGTATGCATTTTATTTAATTATAGATTTCACTCTTCAGGGTATTTTTTGAAATATTGTACCTTCAAAATGTGTTTTTAATCATTTAGCATTATTACTTCAGATTCTTCTTCTAAAGTCTCTAAATGTGAACATTTGTTGCTGTGGAATTCTACGCCTGTCAGCTTCACTGTTTCAGCCGCAGCGTCAGCCGAGCTTAGTTTGGTGGAATAAAGGCTTAAATCACAGGAATCAGTCAGTGACAGATTGGTTTTTGAACTGAATAAATTATAATACTGTAGTTTTTACTCTAACACGAACAGACACAATGGGCTACACATACAATAGAAACACACTGTAAACTGTTTTGGAAAATCTAAAACAGACATGATCCTGATCTGACATCACCTTTCACTGGACTTGCTATCAGTTATGAGCAGCAATAAGAAAGTGACTAAGTAGACTGACTTGAGCATTTTACTGTACTGTATTTTTTCTTTTTTTTAACTTGAGTGTTTAAATTTTGTTCTTCTACTTCATCTCCACTACATCCCAGAGGTAAAATGTTGAAATTTTTACTCCACTAAATTTATCTGTCAGCAAGATTTACTAGTTGCATTTTAAAGGCCTTTACACACCAGGGGCCGTGTAATTTGTGTGGCTAGTTTCTGCATTAATAATATTTTTTGGAACTCACATCCTGTTAATGAAACCTTTAACATCAATGACAGAGTTTCGCTTGACGAAATCACGGCCTGTATTTTTTTGTATCAATTTTTCCAACTTTTCGCACATCACACTCAAAACATTCAATATGAGATAAACTGTTGCTTATTGACCCCCCCCACCCAAAAAAAAAAAAAAAAAAAANAAAAAAAAAAAAAAAAAACACCTGTATCTCATCTTTGTTTTTGTTCAGTAGCACAATGCAATAGGTCAACAGGCTAAGAATTTACTCAAATTGTAGAGGAAATTGTAAACCTTCAATGACTTCATAGCATCCTAACAAAATTACAAAAATTGTATCTCCATTTTTTGTACACACATGTATATACATATATAAACTTTGCCTCAAATTTTGGGCATTTTTGTCATTACAACTCTGCAATTGATATCTGATTGACATGAGTTTATTCACATTGTCAGGTGAATAATAATAATAATTCAATAATAATATTGAATGTTGGGGATCATTTTACAATGCATACTTTTACTGTTAGTGCTTAAGTACACAAATACATTTATTTTGAATGCAGGGCTTGGAGTATTTTCCCCTTTTGTTATTTGTACATTTACTTAATCTGAGTATTTCTTTTCACTGTCTGTGGGATGGAATGAGAGATAAGAAGAGTGCATTACAGATGCAAAGCAAAGCCATTTGTATCGGCTGCAGTCAGGGTTGAGAGGACTGATTCAGGTGTCTGATAGCTGCCACCAGTTTAGTGTTCCTCTCTGTTTCACATAAGTATGTGACAACGCCCCCTCCCCACCCCCAACCCCATGCAAACCTCTTTTTATTGAAAAGCTGAGGGTGAAAAGGAATGAGGTCACGAGNCCCCCAACCCCATGCAAACCTCTTTTTATTGAAAAGCTGAGGGTGAAAAGGAATGAGGTCACGAGAGGGAGTTAAGAGGAGGGAGGGAGGGACTGTGGAGAGACATAAACCCAAGAAGGAGAGGGTTTTTTTTTTTACCAATCCTTGCCCAGAGCAAGGTCCCCTTTCACCCAACAGCCTCCTTCTGTAAAGCGTCCTACCCACCCCCCCATGTCTGCCCTGTTTGCTGTCTTTAACCCCTCCTTCCTCTGGGAAATCCTTTCAGCTCTACAGCGGCAGCCTGAATGCGAGGATGTGCTGGTGTGACCACTTAAAGTATATCATTTACATGTGTGGGAAGCACCCATCCACAAGATCAGCCTATAGGGCCTTTATGTCTCCTTTTCCACTTGGTTCAGTGTCAGGGTTTTCAGTGCGGTCGTCCCATCTTTCATGGCTCGTTGGAGCCTCACAGTGACCCTGAAAGCACAGAATGCTCCCTTTTTTCAATGTCTCTAATACTGAAAAGAAATCCTGGGACATCTCTTGATATGAATAATCCATGCGTGTTTAAGGGAATTTGTGACAAAAGAAGGCTGTGTTTACTCCTCGTGAAGTGCTTGGATGGTGACACAAAGGGTTGTTTATATAACAGCAAGAAAAGGTTTGTAAAGCATTTGGAATTATCTGAACTGGATCAAAAAAAAAAAAANTAAAAAAAAAAAAAAGCATAAATTCTTACAGGACAAATCAGGATTTCTTCGGAATAAGTGAGGACACTTAAAAAGGACCTAAACTAAGGGACTGACTCGGGAAAAAAGTGGGACGTCTGGTCAGCCTATGCATAAATGACTTGGATACAAACCCACACACACACATTGCAATATGTGCTGCGATACTTACTGTGTACTCTGTGCATGATCCATATGTGCCCCGTGTAGATTCTGCACTGGGCAGCAGTCACAGCATCACATGTAAGACAAAGGCACACAACACGCCTCTCAGTCCCTTACCTGCCACTTATAGTAAAGTAAGTTAATGGAAACAAGTAAGTGGGAGTGGCCTGTGAGCAGTCTGACCCTAAGGTGGCTCAGAGGGGAAATTTCTTCTTAGTTTGCTACTACATAAGCTTAGGAGAGATATTTATCAACCAGCTACATAAAAAAAATAAATGAATAAGGTGCCAAAATTAAGTTTCTTACTGCAACTGCTGGAGTCGTGTTGCTGAAATGCAACAAAGGTGAAATAAATAAATACAGAGACCCAGGATTTGGAGATAAGAGTGGGTGCTGCAGCAGCAGACATATGCTGTGAACTAGAGACTGGAGAGGTTCCATCCTTTATTAATTCCCAGCATCTGTTCCTGGAGCTGCTGCGTGGTGTAGCTGAACTCATGTCACCTCTAATATGCAGGGAGAACACACAATTTTGTGACAGCATTTCATCCAGATTAATACTTAACCCCATGGAGTCCAAAGACATTTTTTTATTTGCTGTCTTACTTTTCAAAGCTGCTCTATAAAAATTTGCAAAAGATTTTACCAGACAGGATGACACATATGGCTTGTGATAGTGTTAACATTTCTATCAAAGAGTGGGTGAAGGACTCAATCAAAAATGGATCACATGACAGTCAAGGTTTCAAGTGAAGATGTTCTAAAATCCATTTAGTTTTTAATGTTTTTAATTTAATTTTTAATTATCTTCCTTACTTTTAAATAATTTTCTTTTTTTTTTTTCATTTTTTTTGAGACATACTTTTATTTTCTGAAGTTTACAAGTCAAATAGAGCTTCAACAACTTTTTAAAGATTTTTTTCTGGAACCAGGACTCTTCCAGAAACAAGTAGAAAATTGTCAAGCTTGGCAGAAATCAAGATTTTCATGAGTCCAAATCTGTCAGTGCACATTTTTCACCCTTCAGACACGTGACACATGAGGCACTTTACACCTTCACCATGAAGCTGAAATTCTGATGGAAAAATCTGACAGGTCTGCACAGCAGAGCAGTAATTATTTCCACAAGTGTGAAATAATTCTTATCGTGTGAAATTGTAAATGAAATTGTAATTTCACTTACTGCTTGCCAACTGAAGACTCTCCTAATTTATGCTGCAGAACATCACTTGAGGAAAAAAAAATTAGACTCATTTCATATTAAGTATACATTTATTAAAATTCATCAAATTAAGCACTCAATATCAATTTATGAGTGAATACATATGGAGCATAACAACATACACAAATAACTCCCCTGTTTGCTAAACATACAGTTGAAAATTGGTACTTCAGGCAAGTCATGACCTCAAACCTCAGGCTGTCCTGTGAGAACGAAGCGGCTGTGGGACTTATTTCCACTCCCTGTGGGAAGAAATGCTTCAATTTGGTGCCATCTCCTCACAGATGCCCTCTCTTCCTCCACTCTTCATCATAACTACCATCACGGCGATCTCTGAAAGCCATACTGTCAGATACGGACTCAGAGGTCATCAGAGGCCTCAGGGCATCTCTACTGCAGGAATACAGACAGCCATGAAAAAAAGCAGCTGGTTGCACAATTCCTACTGGGAAAAATTGTTGATATCAATCTTGACTTGAGAATTTACTCTTCTCTCCACCATTTCTGGCTTTCTGCGATAAGAGACGGGATATAAATAGTTCACAATGTTCTTCCTTTCTTTTTTTCATCGGAATGTCAAGGATTTGTGATCACCTACTTTGTCATGAGAATATGGCAGAGTGCTGCTTTTGTATACAGTAAACACCTGTACAACCTAATGCAATACAAGAACCCTGTAATAAATCTGCTGTTGTGAGGGTTATAATGTGAATTTGTTCTGTGTCTTGATTCAGATCTATGGTTATTTTTGTGGTTATAATGGTGTACTGCATTATATTTAGAGTTGCTTCTATCAGAACATTACTACCTCTCAATATAATGTATTCAATACAATGCTGACAGCGTCAAAAATTACCATCAAATTAGAATCAACATCTTTCTGATTCAGTGTCAACAAAACTGAAACACTGCAAGATCCAATAGGTGATAAATAATCAGATATGATTCACAAATGAAATCAGATGCCATAAACACATTGGAAGACATTTGTAAAGTGCTAGATTTAATGTGTTAATGAGTGCAAATATTCTTATGCAACCATGTTCCCTCATTCATAAGTGCCAGTTTACTGGCCTGTTTTAGCGTTCGCTTTGAAAGAGACATTGCTATGGTATTTTCTTATTTACATGTCAGGGAAGTGATTCATAAAACACACTGTCATGCAAAAATTAAGACTGTTTCAGTCAGGGGGTAAATTTCCGTGGTATGGAATCTGGGTGATGTTTTAAACTGTGTATACCTCACATGTGTTAGTGATCAATCAATTTGATAGATGAGCCCACTCAGCTGATCAGTCAGTTTAGTTAAATGGCAAATTTTGATCTGATTTCATACATTCTCTTTCTCTGATGGAGACATACATTGTCTTCCGTGCAGCTCTGTGTTGGACTGGTTAAATAAAGTTACTGCTACAAAATAAATTAATAAACATTGTGCTCACTGTGATGAATTACTTATCTCAAGCACATTTCAGGTTTCTACAAGCTGATATTTTGTTGTGTACTGGAATGAAATGAAACCAATGGCAGTCTGGCAAGTAAGAAAAACAACTCTAATATTTACAGCTCCAATAGTAAATTTTGGGAAATGGCTGTCAGTAATGTAATGTGTATGCAGGTGGTATATTGGGATCAAATATGCAAAATGGCTACTGTTGTCCTTTAAATTTCTCCATAATTAATAGACCAGTAATTTTCTCCATAATTTTCTTCTGTTTGGCTGTCACTCAGTGAAGTTAGAAAGGGTTAAATGGAACGGACAGCTCCTTTCAGAGAAGAGAATTAGACGTGAGCAGCCACAAAGACACTTTGAAGTCTGCGACCTTGTCAGCAGCAGTGAGTGAAGAATGATGGACGGCGGTGACACGCTCGACCCTCAGGATCCTCACAGCTCAAGACAAGTCAGGACTTATTCAGAAACAGTCTGAGTGCCCTTGTTTTGCACATTGCCTCCTGGATGCTATTCAACTCAGATACATGTGTGTGTGTGTGTATGTGTGTGTGTGTATGTGTATATGTATGTGCACACGTGTGTCTTGCCTGCAGAGTGGAGGCTGATCAGGCCTTGAGAATATCCTCAGTGACAGCACATCAGGACCAGCCTCTCTCTCTTGTGACATCTCGCTCTCATTACAGCAATCTAAATCTTCGACTGTTCATTCATTGTGTTTCGTCCAAGTCCCCATCTTGACTTGGGGGGGGGATGGGGGGTTCATTGTGANAAAAAAAAAAAAAAAAAAAGAACCAAATCCCTCCAGTCCAAGGTTGTTATGAGTTTATGCTACTTTTCATTTATACTATTGAATTCTGTTATAGCTGTGGCTGAAAAACAAAACAAAAACAAAAAAAACTTTGATCAAAAATGATCGCTTGCTATGATGAAATGATCGCCTGAAGGTAGAAATGATATCCAGGATGCAAACTGTCCAAGAAGTAGAGGCTGAGTTGTTGATTGTAATTGAGTTGCAGTTCATTATAAATTCATCACCACAAGTCTGATGTGCCAAAGTACATAACATGTTTATATATATACACCCTAAGTATATAATATACAGTATATACTCTAATATATATACTCTAACCCTAAGAAAAAAAAAAAAGAAAGGAGCCNTAATATACAGTATATACTCTAATATATATACTCTAACCCTAAGAAAAAAAAAAAAGAAAGGAGCCTTGGAGATCCAGTAAAACCCCCAGTAGTGATGAGCACCACAACGTATTGTAACATCCACCACTGTGAATTTAAGCTGATGGTTGCATTATTTTCTGCACACAGGGTATATTCTTAACAAAAACAAATAGCTGAGAGGCCTGTTTAGTATCATTATGAAGACCATAATTCTACCCACTGGAATTTGAGAAATTACTATTATTGTAGAGGTATGAATAAGATTGATGCATTTTCTCCCCAGCTGAGACCATATTGCATGAATAGTTTAAGTTGGCTAATGCTCATATCAGATATTCAGGGATATGTCTCTGATAATACTTACTGTACATGTTTTCTCAATGAATGGAATTGCTTTTAGGTTAATTGTGAGCAACGACTAAATCAGCCAAGTTTGCTCTTTTTTACAGTTTTTGTGCAAGAGTGGCATATACTGGGATGTGTGCTACATTCTACTCCTCACTATGTTCTTCCTGCAGTGATGTTGGCTCTCCTTTATGAATAGCTGAATAGCCACTGCCAATGAGAGTGAAACCAATTAGAGAGGTGAGTCAAAGAGCTGAGACAGAGCTCATATGAAATGTGATTCAGGATACCTGCTCATATATTCTAAAGAAGTCACAGGAATCTCTGCTAATCATGATGATAAAAGAAAGTTGGAAAAAAAAAGATAAATTATATCCTTTGATCAGAGTCAGTGTCACTATAATTTTACACCTGAAAGATGTGGTGGTGAGAGTTGGGATATATATGATTTAAAAAAAAAAAAAAAATGACTCTTCTAATGTGGGCATACAATATTCACAGCATTTATTATATAGTCTGATAACTTGGCTTCATTCTGTTATAAATTATTCTCACAACATCAACTACAGAAGTTCATTTGTAATCATACTGTAAGAAAAAATGGCTGGTGGATCTTTGCAGGGTCTAAATTGTGACTATGTACCAAGAAATAGAGATAAATGTCCCTTTATTACTGGAAGTTCAACTCTGTACACACCATCACAGTAACAGACTAATAGTACATCTTACTGTCACAGTTTCAACAATTAAAGTAAACTTTAAAAGGAAAATGTAGCAATTTCTCAGCTCTTATTTAAAATGGTTAAGGAAGCAAATATACATGTATGTTGCTAACTGCATTTTAAATTTCAGACTCATGTACTGTTTTTCAAGTTCAAATTAAATAAAAATGAAAGGGGCAGAATACTTTTGGTGCTTCAGTCATGGAGCAGCAACATAATGTACTGCCCAGTTTTCTATTCACTTTGTCAAAATGACAGATGAAGGAGAGATGCCATTTGGAGCTGACCAAAAGCAAGGTCATTCCTTATAAACTGGATTGTCTCCATCAACTGTGGAAAACCTATAAACCTGAAGTTATGTAATTAATTGAACTGGTCAGGAAGTGTTTGAGAGGACATCAAACTGACAACATTAGGGATCAGTGAAAATTACTGGTTGCATATTATTGCTACAATCACATTATCTTTCTGCGAATGGAATTGGTACATGCAAAACAATCTGCTGGTGAACTTCAAATTAATCAAATTATGGCCTTTCAATGCCAGCATGAGACTGATTCATTAAAGTTTGATGCTTTAAAACAAATCAAACCCAAAACTAAATCAGTCATAAGCTCCTTAAGCTCTCACTTAGCTGAACTGAAAACTGAAGCCAATGGCAGTCTGGAAGGTAGGAAAAAACATTTCTAACATTTACCATTTACCATTTAACATTTACCGCTACAGTAGCGTGTACTAGAGTATATACGGTAGACGTTGTATTTTTGAAACTGTCAGCATTTTCACAGCTGGAAGGTATAAATTGCACGGGGCTGTTATTACGTTTTGTGCCTTAAAGACAAAATAGTGGCAAAATTTGCGCAGTGAAACCATTTTTTTTCACTAGTGTCCATGGCGATGCTTGTAAACATTCGCTCTGATGAAGAAAAGTGTTGAGACAGATGTTATGTGTGCATGCATATGCTTGGCAGAAAATCATTCTTGATCATTTACAAGAGTAATCCTGATAGTAATCCCCATTTTTGTATCGGTAATCTGATTACACTTGTTTTTCCTGTAACTGTAATGGAATACAATTACATTTTTGTATCCTGCTTACGTAATGCAGTTAGATGTATTCCGTTACTACCCAAGTCTGACTAAATGAACATTGTGCATGAAATGTTCAATGCAAGCTTTGCTAGCAAACTAATCTGCAGCTACAGTGACTTCAACTGGAGGGTGAACGGTATGTGGTAAAACCCAACATAGACATGGAGGTAATTACTAAATTGCATGAAGTCCCCCAGGAAATACTAGTACATGTGAATAGCTACATGTGACACCAACATTCTTTGACAACTTTGTCTCATTTGAATAGAATCACCAAGATCAGAGGATTTCGCTTGTGAAGGTTCAACTATGGCAAACTTTGACATGCAAGTTCATCAACTAAAACCAAACCATCCTTACCATTTTTTAGGGAGTGGTAAAACTGTCCAGTCAAACATAGAGGCTTTTTTTTTTTTTTTTTTTTTCATTTTTGGTATGTTACTTCTCTGGTAGAATATAAAGCATGCTGTGGTTTGCAGTCAGCCAGATGGAGTAATTTCTATGTCTCCGTTAATTTGTGAGCACTCATTAACACACCACCCAATGCTGCTTGCTTGCTTCAGGGCCTGTCACAAAGACACACAAACTAATATTACTCTACATTTCTGGGCAATCAGGAACAAGAATGTTTCACCTTTTTTTAACACAGATGGAATCTGACAGCTTTGCTGGACTCCTGGCAAATTGATGCCCAAAATATCAACCTGAGAAGAGGTCCAATCAGCCAGAAAACAGCTGTGTGGCTGTGCAGGGTCTTTAATATTCAAGATAAAATGGAGTTTAAACTGTTCAGAGTATTTATGTCATGTGTCAAGCCTCCCCCTTTTTTTTTTTTTTTTTTTTTTGTCCTTTTTGTTAATGTTAACCATTTTATTACTAATGCCATTCAGGCAAATCAGGTGGGCATGGAGAATCTAAATGAGTGAGTAGGTGGCTTCCAAAGCTCTTATTCAATCGTTCCTCGCTCTCAATTCTCAAAACCTCATACTACCCAGAAATCAATCAGGTCCAGCATCTTTACGGAAGTCTCAAAGTTCTTATTTCTGCTCTGAGGATTGGGAAGCGAGGATCGAGGCAGCTTCCAGAGGGAGACATGAGTGAGGAAACACAAGACCATCCCAGGCAGAATACTATCAGACAGTAACGCCCCATCAGTGGAAGTCTATTCCTGATTGGACAGCTCTACTACAACTGAGCTGATATACTGACACCACATCATAACATAACCACATCGTGATTTCAGCAAACATGAACAAATTAACAACTAAAACTAACAAACTACCAGCAATGAAAACTACCAGCAATGATCCGGGTGTAGAGATTGCTCACATTATTTAGATTTTATTTTATCTGATTGATTATCTGATTAAAATAATTGGATGTGCATACAGCATAAATCTGAATAATAACGGAAACAAAAAAAGCAACAAAACAACTCTTCAGTATCACCACAACCAGTAGTATTGACCTTTTGCTACAAAAACAAAACTAAGAGACGAGGCAAAGACATAAGTGACGGGAAAGTGCAAACAAATAAGAGCTTTGGAACCCACCTAGTGAGCAAATGATCTCTGGAATGATCTGGCTTGGGTTTATCCTTGCCACAATGCATGCTTGGACAGGTTTTAATCCACCATGTCCATCAATAAAAAAACACATTACTTTGTTTGCTCAATTAATTCATCTAATACAATCATGTCTGCCGGTGCTTAATTATCTTCTGCGGTATAAGTGATGCCTTGTTTGTTGTAAGATTGTCAATAATACAATAATGTCAACAATTCATACCCTTCTGTTACGAATCTGGTTGTAATGTCTCGTCTGGTACTGTTTCAAGGCCACAAAGCAGGATTTCTACAGAAAACACAAACACCTTTTCTAATTTTTGTAAGATATACATTGTGTGGGTGAGTAACACAGTGGGGGGAGTATTTAAGTGAGACAGGTGTATTCACAATGCATACCCCAGAGCCCGGGTTAAATGAGGGGTGATGACAAGTATCATTTGTCTCACAGGCATTATTAGAGCCTCTTTCAGGAGTGCAAACTGTGATCTATTAAAGAGCCTTGTGATGTTAGAGCCTTTTTTTTTGTCCAGAATCTGTTTCCACTAACTTTGCACAAAACAGAGCACAGGTAATGTGCACGGTTACAGGCTACAATGATTTCTAAATGGTGCAGTGGGAAAATCTGTTTTCTCTACATGGCGGTCACAGATCTTCGAGACTCAGATTGCACATCATATTGGTACGTCAAATATTCTTCCATGACCACTCTGTCATCTGTGAGTGAGTCCTCAGCGTTTAGTTTGGAATTTCCTGAGTATCTTTAAGCTTTAGAATAAAACATTTACTTCACATCTGACATCTTCAAGACTCAAGGAGGAAGAATTATATCACCAAACTAGTGTTCAGTCAGAGAGATTGTACCTCCACCCAACGCTGATTCACTTTTCATAGCCGAAAAGTTGGAAAACTGAGTTCAAACCAAAAAAAAAAAAAAAAAANAAAAAAAAAAAAAAAAAGAAAGAAAAAAAACTGTCAGCTTTGTTGTTAATGTTAATAATGTTAATACTAACATTATTGGCTAGCTAGGTGGCCTCCTAGTAGGGATGAGCCCAGTATTCAGATGAAAGGAGTATCCCTTACCGATATTGCACTTTTTATGAGCACAAGTACCATCCGAGTAAAATGTGTCAATATTCGTAATCGTGTTGAAGTAAACTCCTCATTGGGTAGCTGTGTCCACATCATTCTGTGATAGCCAGCCACATACAGACACACACCCCTGTTGTGTGTGATCGTGCTGTGCAGTGGGGTGTATGTGTGTGTGAAGAACTCAGATGCATGCAGCGCAGCAGGTGAACAGAGCACACAAGAGTACGTGTGAGATCGGATCAAAACTCACCATTTAAAAACTGACTGATCAGCTGAGTGAGATTATCAGTCAGAGTTACTGATCACTAACACATGTGAGGCAAATACAGTTTTAAATGTCGCCCAGATTTCATACCTAAATTAATTAGATTAGATTAGATTAAATTAATTAGATTTCATACTTAAATTAACCACCGGAATGAAGCAGGTCTTAATTTCTGTGTATGGGTTTGTGTGATGAATAGCTACTGCGACATGTAAATAAGGAAATATCACAGTAACGCCTCTTTCAAGGCAAACGCTANATAGCTACTGCGACATGTAAATAAGGAAATATCACAGTAACGCCTCTTTCAAGGCAAACGCTAAATTATGTCGGTAACAGGCGTTTATGAATGAGGGAACGTAGCTGCACCATGATATTTGCGCATAGCAATGCGGTAAATAATGTGCTATGGTTGATGAATCTGGGCTATTATTAGAACAATCTCTCTCTCTCTTTCTCTCTCTCTCTCTCTTTCTCTCTTTCTCTCTCTCACATACAACTAACAACAACAACTAACATTGTTTTGCTTTGTATAAACAAAAAATACCCTCCCAAATAAATAAATAAGTTAGGTAATAAAAAAAATACACTGTGATCACACATGTAAACACACTTTAAATTTAATTTTTAAAAAGTAAAAAAAAAAAAAAAAAAA
>VXCM01001850.1:0-107500 GCA_014773175.1 Lucifuga dentata
TGTGTGTGTGTGTGTGAGGTATCTGACCAAGTCTTTCTCCTGCCTCCAGACAGGCCGCTGCGCCGGGTTCTGGTTCTGGCCCGAGCAGCCGACCCCGGAACCTGTCCTCTCCTGCTCTGCACTATTATTACAGCAGCAACAGGAAGAAGCTCTCAGGGTTACTTTCATTTCACTTTGTCTGACTTTTATTAGCATCACATTAGCTGCATTAACTGTCCCTGAGATGACTAAAGGTGACCTTTAACCCCCAAAACTGACCTTGCCAATAGCCAATCAGGCATGCATTCGAGTACCAGATTGGTTTTGTTCACATTAAACGGTGTAATGAGAAGTGGAAGGCTTAGATATGACAGGAAAATGATTTTGATAGTCAGGAAGAAGCTGATGCATTAATCGAGCCTGATGAAGCTTGTGGCAAAACGTGTTGTTTGCACTGTTTGCACTGAAGATGAAATTAAAAAAATGAGAAGTTGAAGAAGAAATGGTATGCGGTGATGAACTTTTAAAATTGACCGTTGCATTTAAAGATGTTTACAGCGATGATAACTTCACTTTACCACATGCAGCACGTACCCTGGATTTTAGAAAATACTGAGGTCATTATTTCACACTTCTCCTATTTGTTGTATTTTTTCGTGGTTGATTTATTATTTAATTATTGATTCCTATTTTCTGTGATTTTTTTTTTTAATTAATAATTCAATCAGTAGTTTATTATGGAAGATTATAAGGGACACAATTAAAATAAAAAAATAGAGTGAAATATAATACACATTTATGAAATACATGTTTGCATTTGTATTTCATTTCCATACATGCATTTACTGTGTCATAATTAAGTGAAAAACATATGGTACAGTGCAAATTCTTTATTCATTTATTTATTTATTTATTGTTTGAATGATTTAATTAATTGTTTTTCATTGTAACATGAATTTTTCATGTCACATTACAATCAAATCACAGTACGATGAAAAGAAAAGATCAGGGGTTTTTCATTTCACTGTTGTCCAGCAGGGGGCAGCATAGACATGCCAGTACTANTGCAAAGCCCTCTCATTTCTTTTTCTGAAGCAGCTGCATTATTAGTGCCAGAATGAAAAAGAAAACACAGTCCAATCACGGAGCTTAAGGTGTAGAGATTCATGGAACAGTGAGTATGAAATTGTGGAAATGTCTAAACATTTAAAAGAGGACCAGTTTCCTCCTATTTCCTGTTTAAATCTCATCATTATGTGTTGTCGTTCCAGTAGTGTTTGGATCCTGCTATGATCAGTGATTGACTGGTGGGAGAAGAAAGAGACTCATTCAAAACTTCTTTATATGTTTTATGAAGATTTGATTGAGGTGAGCTACTGGTTGTTAACTAGTGTGTTAACATTCAAACAAAAACCGGACTGAAGTTTAATTCAAGGACTATAAATGATCGTATAAGACATTTAAATTGCTTCAAGAAAAACATTGGCATTGAGAATCCAACCAAGTGTTAAATGTAGTCTTGCCAACTTTTCCACAGTCAAAATTATGAATCCAAAGGTTTCTCCCATCGTGAGAAAAGGTATAGGCAAAAATGTTCCTTATAACTACAGAATATACAGTGAAAGAAACAATATTTTGTCCTACTGGTAAATCTCATGATGTGCTCTGATTGTCTTTGTTTTAAAATCTGCTCAAATAATTTGTCATATATTTTACTAAAATGCCTGAATGGTTGTCTTTGGTTCTCTAGGGAAGGTTGGCAACTGGAAGAACCTTTTTACTAAGGCTTAGAATGAAGAGTTTAATGAAGACTACAAAAATAAAAAAAAATAAAGAATCCTACGCTACATTTCCAAAGTGAACTGTAAAGAAGCCTGGCCAGGTTGTGCATATTATGACAGGATGAGTCATTTTATTATTGAATAGGAAGAAGAGTGATGAAGACAATGAGAAAAAAATGACAAATGCTGACACTCAATTTTGCATTTCTCATTTTTATTTAAATCAAGACATGAAATGCTGCAAGAAATACAAGAACAAAACTTAATTTAGCAAAATAAATGAATATCATCAACACTGTACTTCTGCACTGTGACTATATGGACTGGAGGGGGCACATTGAAAGTATTTTCTATGGCACATACTGGTTTGTGGGGAACTTAAACTTCCTTAAACTTTAAACAGCTAACAGAGGTACCATGAAACACAAGAAGTAACAGCAAGTACTGATACAATGAAATCTGGTGGGTTGATTGGAATGTACAAAACAACACAAAGTCTTTATACTGTAAATACTAAAGAACTGAAGGTCTCACATCACTGGAGGGTAACACAAGTCACTCTGAGGTAACTGGAAAAAAATTTAAAAAAACTTTCTGTGATACATGGACTCACTGTCATTGGGTGCACAGGCTTAAATGAAAAGATTCATTCCAGAATATTCCGCAAAAGATTTTGTGTCTTGAAGTTCACAAGTCAGTATTTAATAATATAATTATTTTGTAGGCAGACCAGAGAAGATTATAATTCATAACTCCAACTGTAGCAAATAATATTACTCCAGGCATAATGTTGTGATGCAATGATATTACATTTTAGAGCAAAACTTTTTAAATGTAAGACTGAGGGTAGGACCATTGGGTTAATTTCAGCATCAAACCTTTTCAAATGAACAATGACTATGTCAAGCATGAGCATGTAAAGCATTCTCAGTTCCTTACATCATCCCACAAAACACTTAATGAGGGCAAATTGAAGAAAAAAAAATCTAAATCTTGCAAACCTTGGCCATTAATTGTAATTTTGCCAGACCTCCAGCAATAATTACAATCTTGGTCACAGTCCAGAAAGACCTTCACAGAACCTCTGCAGTCAAGTATCAGCTCTCACAGCTCTGCATGTCCCCAGACAAGCCAGTCTGATGTCATTTGCAAAACAGCATACAGGTAACTGTCTGCACAATTCAGAAACATGAGCAATACCATTTTAGATTGTCTTTCACAGTAACATCTAGGTTTTGAATACATCTTTTTCATGAACATCAAAAATAACAGTATTTACATTGTTGCTTACACATCACATATTTGAAAGATATTTTCCTCTTGAGTAATAAAATACTTCAGTCTCGTGCTCAGGCTTAAAGTTAAATGCTCTGTTATTGAGTAAGGTCTAGTATAGAGTACTGAGGTTCATGCTAAGCCAGTATTGTGTGGTGCAGTCCTGCAAAGCTGTGTAGCAGTTAATTAGATATCAAACAGACTAACGTTTGGATTGATTTAATGCAGTATATTTTATATTCTTAGTCAAATTCTGTAAAAATGCAGTCAAAGGCTTCAATGGTATGCAAAAGCTTTGTCCTACAGCAAAATCACAAGACAAAATGCATTAACCTCACTGTAGAATGCTTAAATCTCATTTTGAAGACAGTTCAGCATAGCTAAATGCCTCAGAAACTGTTTCACAGGTAAACATGCTTTCAGCATACCAGCTACTGTATGTCCCTGTCTGTTGTTTACGTCAGTTTGAGTCATTAGCTTCACATTAACATACAAGGCAGATTTGACAACAGCAGCATGTTTAAGAATCTAGAAGTAGTAATTGGTAGCTGAGCCACTATGATACTGATAAGACATTATAGAGAGTTAACCCAAATTGTGGGTTTAGCTCAGTAAAAACAGCACAAAATTAACCAATGTTTTATATGGCACATCTTTAAGTTGAAAACATAAGGAAAATGAAATATGACAGACAGCAAATAAACTATGAAAGTTTTGAATCTTCAGAGAGACAATGGGGATGTGACCAACATGTGCTTAGAAATCATTCATCTTTAACCAAATCATCCAAACGCTTAGTTGCACTTTTTCAGACAAGAAGTCGATTCTAAAACCTGCTTTATGGATTTCATATGCTATGGGAAGATGGAATTCATTATCATCCCAAATCTAATGCAGTCATAATTAGGGACCTGCTGCTGCTGAAATAAGTATGTAATAAGATGGTCCCAGTATATTTGAAATTATACCAGTGTTGCACTGGTATACAAACACACAGGTATGTGTTTGAGAAAATAAGAGAAAGAAAGGAGAGAAGAAGAGAAAAATAATGTGTGTAGGATGTATTGCTTATTTGTGCTATATCTCCCAGTTTTACTCTCAGAGTAAAAGGTAGTACATCATATCTGTTCCACAAACACAGTTGTTAAACCCTTGAACAAGGTAAAAGGCAAAGGTTTTTTCCTCTTCAAAAAATAATTTTTAGGTAGTTCACTGATCAGTTTTTTCAGTGTATGTTAAAGTTGGTGAAATCTGCAATTTTTTTTTTTTTAGTCCACTTCAGTGTAGTTAAATGGGTGTGTGTGTGTGTGTGTGTGTGTGTGTTACATTATCATTGGTCCTCATATATGAGATTTGGCTCATAGGTCAATAATTTCACTGCTGACACTGGCAGAATCATCATGTCGGCTGACCTCTAGGTAACTGCGTGACCCCACTGGCCTTCCAGGCCTCCCCCGTACCCTCTCTGAGTCTGGGGTGATGAATGGTCGCGTGTCATCCANCTTCCAGGCCTCCCCCGTACCCTCTCTGAGTCTGGGGTGATGAATGGTCGCGTGTCATCCACTCCCTCCTCCCCCAGGTGCCCCGTTGAGGTTCTGGAGGGATTCAGAGAAACAGGGCAGGACAATGAAGATGGGACATTCCCAGCCCACCTGTGACCCTGGTGGGAAGGTGTAGGGGGAGCAGTCACTTGCCTGCTGGGCACACTGCTGAGAACGCTGCCCCCCAGTGGCATGGAAGACTCTGTCTGAGCCTCACTGCTTTCTGAAAGTTGAGGGTCACTGTTCCTGCGGAGCCAGGGACCCTGGCTGACACCTGAGCCTGGGGAGGGGGGAGGTGATATTTGGGTGAAAGGCTGGAAGAGGCTACCTCCTCCTATCAGGTGTTCCCGGTGTAGGGCCTCATCAATGCTGCGGCCTAGGTCAATGGGGGAAGGGGGGCGCAGATCAAACTCACACAGAGACAGGCAAGTGTCCTTATCATGATCCAGACTACCACTCAGTGAGCGCTGGGGAGGCCGTCCCAATGCCTGCAGCCTCAGCAGGGAGCCTGTGGAACCATCAGATAAGCCTCGTTCTGCAGAATGGCCCCTCAGGTTGCGTCCGCGGTTGCTGTCTTTGACACAGCGTGACTGACTGGCTTGCTCGTGGTTCTGGTTCCTGATCAGACTCTTACTGATGTCAGCTCCAGGACGTTCCTGTCCAGCCCAGTTGTTAGGCATCTCCCTGGTTCCTCCTCCTCCCACCCCATTACTCTCAGACTTTCTACAGGGCTTTCCTCTCAGGCTCTGGACTATCTTAGACCAGCAGTTATGTCTATGAGTAGAGCCAGCAGATTGGCCAGGGGATGGTAGGTCTCCTGCTGCTCTGCCATCTCCTGTTCCTCCTTCCTCCCTTCCTTGGCAAGCTGTAGGCCTCCAGAACACCCAGGAACCCAGAAGAAGGAGGGAAAATCCCCAGGCTAGCTCCAATAATCGGGCCCAGAAGTGCACCAGCCACCATCCCCAGTTGAATTGCCTCCAGTCTCCTAGCAGCCCATAGAGCCATAGGGTGGCATGGCCATGCAGCCCACAGCACAGTGCCCCCAAAATAGCACACACTGCCAGGACTCTCCCAAGGACTACACCTATTCTTATGCTACCTGTCCAAGCCTTCATTCTGGCCTCCTCCGGGACTCTAGGGTAGGGAATGGCAGGACAGCGGAGANCCTGTCCAAGCCTTCATTCTGGCCTCCTCCGGGACTCTAGGGTAGGGAATGGCAGGACAGCGGAGACGTGGAAAGATGTAACACAGGAAGCCCAGACAAAGAACCAGGCCCCAGCACAGGGACAGGACCTGCAGGGTAACAGGCACAACAGGAGACAGGGCTGGGGAGAGCAGGTCAGCTGCTAGCAGCAGAGTACACTGCAAAACTGCCAATACAGCCACCAGAGGAGGGCGCTCCAGAGTTGAAGGTAATACACTTATTCCTGCCACCCTCAAGGCCAGCAGTGCCAGGGCAGCCTGTGTCCACACCAGCAGGTGCAGAGGCAGGTTGTAGAGGGCAGTAACTGCAGGGCGAGGGAGGAACTGGCATGTACCATAGGGGTCAATAAGAAAGAGAGCTGCCCTAATGCCTCCAGTCACAAACAAGAGTGCATTTGCCAGTACAAGGGCGCCCCGGTGAGGACTGCTCATGCCAGGGGAAAGGGTGAGGCCAAGAGCAGCTCCAGCAAACAGGAGGAGGAAGAGGCTGGCTGAGCCATAGACGTGTAGCTCCCAGGCAAAAGCCAGCGTCCGGCTCAGGTCACCCCAGTACAAAAGTGTCCCATTTGAAAGGGGATTGGTGGTAGAAGATGGGGTTGGATTTGAAGAAGGAGAATAGGGAAGTTGATGAGGGTATCCCAGGGGAATGGAGTGGTTCTTCTGACCAGTACTGATCTGATAAGTGGGGCTAAATCTTGTTTTGGTTCCAGGTACAACACCAGTTGTATAGAAGAAATGAGAACCTAGAAAAAAAGAGAACTTTTAAATTTTGGGTCACAGTTTTGAAATAAAAGAAATTTTACTAACTGAATTTTACTAGTGAACTGCAGTTTTACTAAAAAGCAGTGAGTAATTTGTACAGTACAAAAATACTATTTACAGACACTAGAGGGCAGTAGTTCACCATCAAATTCATCAGTAAGTAGAATAAAATGGTCTCCTCAGTTGTTCACAGTAGCTTAATCAGTACAAAAACACATTTAATATTTTACATTCTCAGTAACTAATGGATTATTTGATATTAACTGTTATAAATCCCCATCAGTCCCACATGAACAACTAAACATGTAATCTAAAAATTAACTAAAACTGGTATAATGTTGAATCCATTTTCTAAAGGCACTGGATATATGTACATGCAAAATTTAATGAAAATGTTCAGCTTCTCATTATGATCCTTTTCACTGAATTTGCCAATGTGTTGCAAAAAATATTGCATGTACTGCATTTCAGAGGTCTTATCAGCCAATTAATATCATTGATCTTTATTATAAATACACATCTGAAGCAAAAGTCCTCTGATTACATAATTACATGAGTTAATTGAATTAGATTGCGTAAACGATGAGACATGTACATTATGTAACACCATACAGCATCATAATATGTTTGTAGGCAAAGGAATTGATTCTACATTGCAAATCAGCTTCATTTAACAAGACAACATCTGTACAACTCTCTCTCTCTCTCTCTCTCTCTCTCTCTCTCTCTCTNTAACAAGACAACATCTGTACAACTCTCTCTCTCTCTCTCTCTCTCTCTCTCTCTCTCCTTTTTCTCTCTCTTTCATTCACAAACTTGTATTTATCCAATGCTCCACCTTATCCTCCTGCAATGGCCTGGAAACACCCGACAGCACAATAATCATAGGGCTATTCATCACTTTGTACCTTGTGACCATTCAATTGTAAAGATAACAGATAGGGTGGAGGACCAAAACACACTAAACCTAGCAACATAAAATTACTAAAAAAATAGTAATAAACTTTGTAATAACAAATATTAATCTTTATAGCACCTTCTTAAAATAGAATAAAAATAAAATCATTCCAGTGTAACTGTTTCATACAGCATTTGTCCAGAAATGATTTAAAAGATTACACTTTATCTTAAATGAGGAGGACATGGAGCAAGACATGTGCTCAGACATGTGTCATGAACTCAGAATTATTTTACACAGGCATTCAAACTTGATGGATGGTGGAAAAAACACCATCAGTGGTAAAACACTTGAACCATCAGCTGCTTAGAGGACGTTAAGCTCGTCCTCATCCAGTACAAAACACCCATAAAGCTGACACACTGACTGATGACTCACTCCAACACGTGCTTCACTTCCTGGCTCTCTGGTTCACTTTTCCCTTCAAGACGTCCCTGCGTCCTCCACACACACACGCCTTTCACTGTCATTGGGCACACATGCCTACACATATCACAGGCACACTTCTTTATTTATATATAGGCATGTTTTACTTCCTTCTCTTCGACATTTGTTTCTCAGAGCAACAAGATCCAGATACATTCCAGATCTGCTGATTGCATTTCACAGCTGGATACACTTAAACCTACCTCTCTTCTCTTCAGTTTTCTCTTACACACACAAACGCGCGCACGCACGCACACTCATACACACACGCCTTCATACGTCCACACCTAACAATGAACTGAAAACTTAATATCCTATTTCAGCTCACAGGACACACAATCGGATCTGTAGTTACTGTATATGGAAATGTTAACACACATATACACACACACAAAAGCCCAGACACATAAATGCAATGCAAAATGGTAATGTCATGGATGTGGGCTGTTAAAAATGTTTTCTGACCTGCAAAGGAGCCTGCTTGACAGCTTTAAATGTGCTCATGAGAGAAGAGAGCCATGTTTAAAAGTCATTAAGATGTTGTTCTCACAGTATCTAAGAGACTGGCTTGTGTGCCTCGTGTCATACTGTTCCTTTTTCTCTCTACTTTTCCTCACTTCCCTCCCTTCATCCCTTTTTCTATGCATCTGGCTTTCATTACCATCTGCACTCCATGCATTTTCTATACCTCTGACTTTCCTCTACCGCACTTTCACCCACCCTTCTGATCTCTCCTCTCTATTCCCACTAGTCTCTTTTTCAGACACTGCTTCTCTCTTGTCTATTTCTTTGCCTGGCTGAGACTCTATCCGCCCCCCTACACAACCCTCCCTCTCACCTTCCCGCACATATTTTCTTCCCTCGCTGCACTTACCCCACACAACTACAACCCCACTTTCCATGAGCAAGACTCCCATGGAAAGTGGGGCCTGTCTCTGCCTTTTCCCACCTTTGAAGCTTTTTCCAGATTCTTCCAGTAAAAACCTCCCAGCTGCACAAATAATTTCGTTCTAAATTATCAAAGGAAAAGGAAAATCTAAAGCCACTCAAATGGTTTTGAAGATAACTCAAAACCCAGGACCCCCTTCTCTTACCTGTTGTTGTCTTAACAGTTGTGCTGGCTGTAGTTCTTCCTAACTGTGCAGTTATATTTGATTGAGTTGTTGTTTTGGGGGTTCTCACAGCTTGTGTTGTGGTTGTAGTAGCAAACATATTGGTCGTAGATATCTGTTGTTGTGTTGTGGTGTTAAGTGGTGAACTGGTTTGGCTATGGGCAGTAACTGGCATTCCTGGTAGCTTATTAGTGGAACCAGTAGTGGTAGATGTAGGCAGGAGTAAAGTCTCAGCAGTCAAGTCCTGCTTTGGAGTAATTCTGACTGTAGGAAGAGTGTTTGCTGTCAGCTCACCTAGGAATCAGTGGAAAAAAACATTGTGAGATTTTGCAAAGGCTTTGACACACACATTGCAGCAATGGGAAGATGATTTAATATTATTGTTTGTCTTATACGGGTAAAACACTCAAACACAACACATACTAATCATCATCTTTTCTTAGTAAAGTATTTAATCCATTTCTCAGTCAGAGATGTTAGAAAAGGGAACTGGGTGTTTAACACATGAACATCCCAAACATCTGAGAGAAAAAAAAATAGTTTTGCTTTGCAACAACTCCTAAAATAAGCTAAATTAAAAGATAAACATTTCAAGCACATGTTACCCGAATTTCTATACTTACCTATCTATCTATCTATCTATCTATCTATCTATCTATCTATCTATCTATCTATCTATCTATCAATAAAAAATTTTTTTCTTAGTTCATTCCTTTTTCATGCCTGTTTCATCCATTTCTCATGGGATTCTAGAAATTTTCACTACAACACAGGATTTTTAGTTCTTTCTAGTAGAGGATTTTTTTTTTTTTTGCAGTGCATTTATTCTAACAGTAATAGGAAGTTTCTCACCGGTAAACACAACAGGCTGAGCTGTTGTCTGTGTCACCACAGGAGATAGTGTGACTCTCGTCTCAGGTGGAGGTGTTGTAGAGATTCTACTGGCTCTTGTTAGTAGAGACATGTGGGGCTTGACTGTTGCAGATGTCTTTATTTCGGAAAGCTTAGACAACGGGGTTTCAGATGTCGCAGTCTGTGCCTGTGGTCGATACTGAGCCATTTCGTTCCCAACAGTTGGCAATGGAACAAGTGATTTCTCATTCACAAGCGTCACTGTAGGAGAACTACCTGATCCCAGCTTCTGCCAATCTTCATCGTCTGTCTGTTTGACTGGTCCCTCCTCAGGACTGTCTGCAGTTGCTGGCTTATCACCAGTGACAGAGTCCATGACGGCATTGGAGGGTGAGGTGGGCACAGTGAGAGCTGATTCTTTTATAGTTGTATCTCCCTTTGCAAAATCCCTGCTGAGTGCCAGACTAGCTGTATCCGTCCTGAGCCGAGAAGCAGTTGGCTGAGTTAGAATTGCCCCGCTGCTGAGGTTGTGGGTAGTAAGGGCAGATATAAAAGAGGTGGTGGACTGTGCAGTAGGATGGGTTATTCTTTGACCCTTTTGTGTTGTACTCATGGTTGTCCGTCTATCCTGGGCTGTAACTTTGACAGGCACATCACTACGTCCTCTGGAAGGCAAAGAGGACCAGAATCCTGCAGTTGGCTTGGTTGGTTTAGGTGAAGGATTAATATGCGGGTCAAGAGGAGAGGCAGAGGAGGAGCCGGTGATGATCTGAGCAGGTGAAGGATGGAGGGAGGTGAATATGAGGCTTAGGAAAAAGAGGGGCACGGAAGCCATGATATGCCTCTGAGAGGTGCAGTGACTGGTCCCTCTGGCTATTTGTCCGTCTGTCACAACATCCTTCCACTGGGCTTCTGCTGAGAAAGAGACGGGCATTGGGTAAATTTAATGAAATTAAACATGGCTTAGGAAAAAAAAGCTCTTCATGTTAATTTAGCTCACAGTTGAAATAGTTTGATTCCAGTCTTGCATATTCCTGTCTCACTCTGTAGGAATAATTCAGAAAATAATGGCATTCATGAAGAATTAGTGATTGTCTCAATTGAGGAGTGTATAGTGTTACAACCCTGCTATGGTGATTCAGAGGGCTGGTCAATGAAACTCCCAGGAGGATTTATCAGCATGACACCAGAAGACATGCAGGGTGTGGTGAGGTGTCTGGTTTCAGAATACTTGGTACATATAGAATGCAGACACACACACACACACACACACGGCAAGAGTTCAGCTTGTGGGTTATATAACACAGAGGACCTCCAAACTGATCAAGGCAAAAAGCAAGAGGAGATGCAGATGGTTTCATTCAATGGCAGATGGACACATTTACTTTTCCCCTTGCTACCTCTACCACAAAATATTCTTTAGATATCAGTTTCTTTTTCCTCCATAGTCTTCAGCTTTTTCTTCTGAGCAAGGATGCCATGCCAACAGCTGTAACACTGAGCATGGTGGAGCTCAGACAGAAACCTTCAGGCCCTTGAGGATTACACAATCCTACGAGTCATCTAGCAAAACAGCTGCCAGTCCTATCCCCTCAACATGCACATCTTTCCTACATCAAAAACACCCTTTTTCTTTTATTATTCCATCTCCTAACTTACATTAACCTCTGTTGTTCACACCAGCCCTTACCTATGACTCACAGTGGGAGGTACCCCCCCAGGAGCAAAACCAGGATCGTATCGAAACTGTAGCTTGAAATATTAGAGGCTGGAAATATACATTTTTGCCTATAGGAGTATTCTTTCTAATGGTTATGACTCATCTAGGGCCCATTCACGGCTGTGATGTCTCTGAGAATTAACTGCATCTGTTTACCACGGTGAGTGGTGTCTACATTTCCTACTTATAAACATATGGTACTGCTATATAAGAGCAGCTAAAGAGAAAAACTATAAGTGGTAGTCGTATGTTTCAATCTCCACCCACTCACAGTAGCCTCAATGTTTATTTTCCTTCCTGTCTCACCACTTCTTCTGCTCTCAGCCTAGCCTGCTCTCTTGGCCAATCCAACCTCTGACTAATCCCCATTTTTCCCCTTCTTTGTTTCCTTCTGCCCCCATTTTACTTGGAGCTATTTCAACATAGTCATGTTGTATGCTTCTGTATAAGGGCTGACACAGGACTGTGAACATATAAACAGATAAGCGGAAAAATAGGAGGTGGTTGTAGGGATGTAGAGATAAGAGAGAGGAGTGAGATCACAGAGAGGTTAGGCAGAAGCAGGAGAACCAGAGATGGATGGAGCGAGGAGGTGGAGGAGGGATGTAATGAAGGTAACAGCGAGGGTATAGGGAAAGGAAGGGGCAGAAAATAAGGTAATCAATGACAAAATAATGGATGAATGAAGTGGTGAGGGCAGAGGATGTAGAGGGTGGAGAGTAAGACTAAGAGGAATAATCTGACAGAAAGACGAGGATGTTGAGGAAACTGCTTCAGGATTAACAGGTTTGTTATGATCTATGTGCAGATACGGTGGTCTGAGAAATTGCAACTTCCTCACCTCTCCACTGAGGTGAGCAATTGCTGGCAGCCCAAACTAAACAACCTGACTGTTGAGAAATGCCTCTTAGTAAACATACCACTATCTCGATCCAACTTAATCCACTATGTGTGCATGTACGTGACTGTGTATGCACTGTAGGCAGGCAGCAGAGATTAATGACTCTCTAAAGGCAGTTGCTCAAATAAGCTTTAAAGAGAGAGGGGAAAACACCCTTCTGCTGTATTGAAAACACTGTCAACATTAATTTCATCTCCACATATATGCACACATACATGCTCATACATGCAATCACACACACACATTCTCCAGTGGGTCTGAACTATACCAGTAGAGTAAATTTAGTCAGATTGGCTCCTCGTCTATGAAGTTTGAGCTGCAGATCAAGCAAACAGGAACTGTTGGATTTCATTCCAGTTAGCGTTTGGTTTGAAGGAAACTTGCGTGCTCTCAACCGCCAATAATTGCTAAAACATGGGACAATACCACAGGTAAAACAGCACATCCCCCTGTGAATTTCCAGGGGCAAAGGGCAGATGGATGCACTGTCAGAGTATTTTTATCATGTTCTGTGCCTGGAGACAAAGGGACACATCACATCACATCCCTCTGTATTTCAGTTGCATTGGAGTGTGTTTGGTGGATGTCGTCACTCTCTTCCTCACAAAAAGTCCTTTATCCAGAACAGGAAATGCCAAAGGCTAATATCCAATACTCCAGCAAGTAACAATATGAAGATTACTAGAAACTACTTGCTTACTATGTGGACCTGCTGCTTATACAGTTGCATTACTCATTACTATAGCAGCTGTTACTAATCAGTTAATCATCAGCTGTAGTGATGTCATGTCTCTAGTCTATTAATATGACTACCTAATTTTCCCATACTCTAATTGAGCTACTAGGCAGAAGGGGTGCAGTCTTCAGTAAAAATTTTCAGTCTCCCTCGTTCTTGCAAATGTTCTCTCTTTGCCAGATTCCAGACAGTCTGGCAGTTCAAAATTTCCATTAATTTGAGTGAATATTTCCAGGGGCAAACACAATCCTGGTTGCAGACAGAAGAGCCTGTGTCTTTTCAACAAAGGCCGCTCATAAGTCCACTGGTGTCCATCTGTATATGTGTGAATGTGTGTGGACATTGCCATGTGTGTTCGTCTATGAGAGATTACACAGCCACGTCTTTGACTGAATGCCTGCTCGACTCAAGTATCTAATATCAAGTTCTGCAGCGTGGAGGAAATCAACTAAATTCAGTCATGTTATGTTGTTAATTTGACTAAAAATCAACAGATTAAGGGGAAACCACTGGCAGGTTCCTGAGGGACAGCAAAGATGGACTGAGAAAGCAAAGTCAGAGCAATAGTAAAGCGACAGAGAAAGACAGACAGAGAGGAGGGGGGGGGGCNGGGGGGGGGGACTGAAATAGACCCGCAGAGAGTTCTGGGTCATGATGCAGCACTGCAACGGTTCCACAGTCCAACAGAGCAGTTATGTATTACTGCTCTCCCCTCTGCTTGCCATACAGATGTATAACCTGTTTGTACTGCGCTATGCAGGGGGAGAGGTGCAAGACTATGAAGCAGTGTATGTATGTGAATATGTGTGTATGTGTGTGTGTGTGTGTGTGAAGGGAAATGGGAGAAAGTATGTGTGGTTATGTTGGTATGTGTGGTGGGGGAGGTCTCTGGTTTGTCCGTTAAAAAATTCCACACCTTGAAACAACATATATGGATTATAAACAACTCCTACAGTATTTTCTTGCTGATTGTCTTTAAAAGCTGCCACATTCAAAAAATCTAATCAAATAGCCACTGAACTGTTCAATTTAAATTAGGTTAGAGTAGCTCCATACATGCATTATGCATGATCCTGGATGTTTGCCATGCTGGTCACCAAACACATCTCTCCAAAGCCTAAGACTGTTGCCTTGCCTCTGTTATAATGCTCTCTGCTGCCTTGGGGGTGACGGNATAACTCCATCCAGTGGAGACTCAGACCACACAGCGAGGTCATGTTATATAAGAGCTGAAGCTCCATAGCCCTGTCATGGAGTTTTCAGATGACCAGCTCTGATATGCTGAGCCCCACAACATCTTTGTCTCATGTTCTGCCTTCACACAGGCCACAGATCAAAGGCAGAAGGTCAACCGTACAGGGCGAGACATTTCCACAGCACCGTGACTCCACTACACACACCCACGCATATTCAAACTGCCCTTTGCATGGTGGGGTAAAACATATATCACAATGCTTCAAGTATAACATCTGATTTGCGATCACTGAAAGAATATCAGACAGAAAACCCACATCATCTCCAGTGAACAACCATGACTTGAGCAAGTTCAGACATTTAACTTAGTACTCATCCATTCCCAGAAACACACTTGGAGAGACAGCGAGGTGACTGATCGAGACAGCTGCTAAACCAAGTCAAACCACAAAACATTTTCAGGAAAAGAGTTTACAGACATCACAAGTCATAAACTGTTTGCCTGCTACACAGAGCTCACCACAGCTCCACTGCCACATTGTTACAGCTGGACGCAGTTAAATGACTGCTGTGTTAAATAGTGTGTTGTGTGACAGATAAATTTGTAGTATTATCTTGTATTTTAGGTGTTTATGGCTTTTGGATTTTTACAGTAAACTAATGCATTTACTCGGCTACACATACTGTAGCCAAAAAGTTCCTCAATCAACAACCTAAAGCATGCATGAAGCTGTTTATCCTTATCCTTGGTAGTATCCCTATACTAATGTCTTAAGTTCTGTGTTTATTTATTTTTCATCCATTCTATCAGGACTGTCTGTTCTAAGTCTGTTATGTCTATCTGCTGTGAACTTCTGGAAGGTATTATTTAACTACCCTGCCAGTTTAAAAGCATCTGGCTCAAATTGTGACTGGAATTATTTTTTAAAATTACAAGTTAAGCCACAGAAAAAGAAGCCACTGAGGTGGTCTGGCGTGGATTATCTGCTGCCCTGCTCACTTTGACTCTTAAAGCTCCATTTCTCTGTGAAATAAGGTAGCTGGTAAATTTTTCTTGAGCTGATGGGGCGTTTGGCTCTTGTCAGTGGATTGTGGCGTGTTGTTCTTCTGGGGTAAAAATCTGGCAGGGTTCTGTGTTTAATCCAGTAGCACTTCATGGAGCGGCTCCTCTGTGCGCTCAGAGGCGCGTTGGCGCGGTTCCCGGGATTTCTCCTCTCTCCCCGCTGGATGCGTTCAAATCCTGATGAGAAACAGGTGAATGCGGGACCTCTAAGCGTGCCACAGCCTCGTTACTTACATGGTAAGGCTGGACAAACCCCCGTAAATAAACTGGAAACTCACGCACAAACACACTGCGCACCTGCTAGTGGCAGGCAAAAGTAGAAATCGTAGTTCACTTGTTGCTGTTTCACCAAAGCGCAGATAAAACCAGATTTTATGGCGCAATCCTGCATTCAACGACACATAATAAACGGGGATGCAACCGCTTTTTACTACCCAAAGTGCCCAATCATTTTCATTTTTTTCTCAGCTAGGGCCTTTCAACATTGCATACAAGGCATGTAAGCATTTGGATAAAATACTTCTAGTACAGGAGGTGACTTTGTAGCTTTAGCTTTCTTATCAGGCTACTCTATTCTTCGTTCAGACAAGTAACGCGTTACTGCGTACTTTACAATTTCAACGAAGTGCATGATGACTTCAAATCGCAAAATTCCCAAAGTGCTGCTTTGTGCTGCCTTCAAGGCGCGCAACTTCTGCACCTAACATCAAACATAAAATGCACAGAAACCATCAATGCAGTTAAAATATATCAAAGTACAACAGCATTGCGATGAATGATCGATAGTGCCTATAGTACACCTCGAACGGAGGGCTCGTACCGTGCAGGCAAATGCAGCGTCATTGATCACTGCGCAAACTATCGCCGCATAGCAGCCAAATATTTTCATCAGCACCAACAAACCTACCTGCAGGTCTGCGTGTCTGCTCTCCGATGGCGTCCTCTGCGGCAGGGAATGCAGATTTTAGGACATGCCAAGTTATCAAAATAAATATGTGGCCCAGGCTCACCGCTATGCGACTGCGGTTCGGATGCAAACACTCCTCTGTCGACCTACAGAGAACTGCCTTCAGCCTTGTACCGCTGCCAGCTCCCTAAGCATGAGCACGTAAGGAGATGTCCGCCCCCTCTGACCGCTCCATCTCTCTCACATCCCTCCCTCCCGCTCATTTTTTTTTTTTTTCNTTTTTCCCTCACAGGCGGATAAACACGATTGCCCATCTACCACCCTACCTCCTGACACGTCTGTTACGCAACATCTCCATACGCAGATTCGGACAGAGAATAGTATCAGTTCATCTATTTTAACAAAACAGCCTATCAGACACAATGCTCTGTGAAAATATGACGACAGCAGCACTGACATCATCACAACATCCAATCCCACAATCCAGGTTCTGGGGTTTTTCAGATTAAAGATGGAAACAAGTCGTTGCTCACTGAGGTGCAGGAGTGGATGGGTAATACAGTGGGAGTCATGTGCAGACAGGTGAGGAGGCACCTGATATTTGTGGCAGCAGTGAGGACAATAAACTGGGAACAGACGGTGCATGATCTCAGGGTGAAACTCTAGCCACCTCTCCTCTCCTGTCCTCCAGCCATGCTTTTCACAAGGACGCAAACCAGCCTGGGCCAAAGCATGATAGTGTTTCATCATGATGCCACCCTGGCTCAGTGCTTCACCTTCATCCCCTTCTGACTCTCTGAAAAACACAACTGAAAATACTACAGGATGGACATTCTCAAAGTAGGTATATAAGCTGACATTCTACTGCATATGCTTAGTTTGCAGGTATCCACCTGCATCACCATAATTTATCCTATCTAACATTTATCACATTGTCTGCAGTGTACATCCAGAGACTAAAATAACCCGTGCAGCTCAGAGGATTGTCTTAATGCCATTACATTACTACTGAGCCAGCAGGAGAGACACTGGAGGCATAAGGACAGACATGGTTATCATATTATTTTCACAGTATGCAAGGATTTTGATTCAGGACTATGATGATAATTTATAACATTTATAGTATATGAACTGAGTATTATCCAGTTATGTTTTCCCTGAGATAACTGCACTTTGGTGTACTAATGGGGGTCTGATTTAGCTGATATCTTGAAATAACAAAAAGAACCTGATGAGCCCTTACAGGTGCTCCCTCTCCTCTTTTTTTATGGGGGGGGGNGGGGGGGGGGGGGTGTTAATGGACCACCATAACAGAGAGATATTTGAACTTTGGTGGTCCCATGATGTAATTTCACTGAATAAAACACATAAACTTTTTCTGTCATTAA
Organism: Lucifuga dentata; assembly: GCA_014773175.1. NCBI lineage: Eukaryota > Metazoa > Chordata > Actinopteri > Ophidiiformes > Bythitidae > Lucifuga > Lucifuga dentata. The sequence continues at coordinate 17,799 of VXCM01001850.1, forward strand.
TAATGTTCTGACATGAGGTTAATATTCATATATAATTGTACTTTGCAGTTGATGCAGGGCTAAATAATGCAAAATCATCAATAAAACAATAACAGCAAGCAAAAATGACTAGGTCAGTGGAGAACTACTGTGATGAGAGACAGACAGAGAGCAAGATTTATATCATTCTAAATCAATACATTCTTAAATGTCCTTCAATAGCAAAGTGGGGACTTAGCTGCACTGACACCAACATGCACCATAATCCACATATGGTACGTATGCTACCCCTCTCCCACATATACTGTGGATAGTGTTTCTATACCATCTTTGTCCAGGAATGTGGTGAATACATTCCACATAGTTCTCTGGATTGATCCTTGTAGGGGAGCTGAAATTTAACACTGGAGCGGACGGAACTACTTCTTCCTCCCAATCTAGAGGCATTGAACGATAATCACAGCCAGCCAGGCAGCAGTTCTATCAGATGGTAAAACGTATTCATTTACGCCATGAAATAAGCCTCTTTCATCAAGAACAGCCAATGCTTCCATATGTTAATGTCCATCTGTACACATGACTCAGAAGTGCTTAATACCTATTGCCAGCTCTGCTTTCTCTCTCTCTCTCTCTCTCTCTCTCTCTCTCAGTTGTTTCCTCTGTCTCTGGGTCTCTTCCTGTGTCCTCTGATTGTCTAGACACCAAAGCATAATCACCCCAATTTTGGGCCCCAAAGACAGACTTCCATGTGGGGACTGGACTGGCTTCCCCATCCTTTCACCAGTATTGGGTTTCTTCATATCTGTAGAGATTGAACACCATCTCTCGCTTGTCTGTTTTAGCCATCTTAGGAATTGTATCAGATGCTATTGTATAACACATCTGTTACCGTTCAGGAATAATAAAACACATCACTTTTATTAGTATACAAAGGAGTATGGAACTGCATGGAGAACATTTTTGATCTCTGGTCATGAGCAAAAGCAGAAGTTGGAGAGATGCCTGAACACAGCTCAAATAAGAAAGAAATGTTCTGATGTCTCTTTGACAAAAAAAAAAAAAAAAAAANAAAAAAAAAAAAAAAAAAAATCTTGATATAAAGGGGGTACATGGATCCAGAGTAACTTTTGAACCTGTGTTTACCACACACATACAGTCGACACAGCACCCCAGCGATTCTGTAGCTTATCCACCACAAAGTCATCTCTCACATGCTGACACAGTACAAATACATTCCTGCTACTACACATTGGTGCCCCCTGGTGCTTGATGGAAGTAAAGATTCCTTCTTGGTTGAAGCCGCTTTGAGAGATGCCCTTTCAACTGAACTGTTCCCAAGGGCATAACACAAGCTAAAATACCTCTCTTACATAACATGTAGTTTACTGTTGAATGGCTTGAATATTTGTGTTGGCATATAAAGTGGCCTTTTTCATTCGCACCTCCTACACACTTTCACCCGTCCCTCTCTTTTTTAAGTTTTCTGTTGTCCCAACTATATTTTGCCCTTTTTGTCATGCTTCTTCAGTCTAACTCTGCCCTAAAGCTGGGCCCCAGCTTCTATCCCACTCAACTGCATGAAAGCTGACTCACATATTCATTAACATGCATGGCTGCACCCACTTCCACAAATAAACAACCTCTATGGATGGATGGCATGCATGCACACATATACAGATGCAACTCACACCTGCTCACAAAAAAGAGCATTAAAAAATACATGTTAGAATATGCATACAGCTCACTTTAGGCAAAAAAAAAAAAAAAGGTTTATGTTGCCACATTTTAGAGAAAATTGTCTGCAAATATTTTAAACAAACTAAATATTACTGTATCATTGCCATAATTAGGTCATTGACAATCCAAAAGAGATGTTCATGTTGTCAGCAGAGAGTCACATTAACCCCAAGCAGTGAAGCAGATAAGTGCAATCCCTGCTATAAAAAGACCAGCTGACACAGTCAACTAATGCCTATAGATAAACATACAGATGCCACAAGACTTCACAGCCACTCAGCCAGGCTGCTTTTTTTTTTTTCAATACACAGAAATGCTATTTTAATGCAGGGAATGTACTGAAGAAATGGAACACATCATTTTGGCATCCTGTGACCTTTTTATATATGCACATGCCATTACTTTTAAAGGACATGGTGTATATGAACAGGGACCAAGGGGTTGAGACAGTTTTATCCATGGAAATTACACATTTCCCCACAATTATTAAAGATAGGCTTCCTTAAACAAATGGCTCACGATGTGATATGCAGAGCAGAGCAATATCTTTCAATACATACTGCCATCTAGAGGCCACTTTGGCAGCATTTTGCAGTGAGATCCTATATGACAGTGGTGCTTTTGGGAATGACTGTGCTTCCACATTGATAACAAATAAGCACTAAAAAACATACGCTTTTTTCTTTAAATTGTAAAAAAACAGCAATACGCCATGTGTTTACATTAGTGAACTCATCAGAAAGTGGACACAGGAGAAAAGGACTCAGATCCTTTCCTCAGCAAACAGCCAAAGCTAAAGTAAAATCTAACAACATACAGTACATTTCATCTTTTATTCCAACTGAATTTTCAAATACACTGTGATTAGGTTTGAACTGAATTTTTCTATTAAGCTGAATTAATAAGGTTAGAGGCTGTAGAAAAGTGTATACAAAAATCGAACTCTTTGGAATTTCCATCTGATGTAACAGAAGAAACGTATTTACCTCAGACCATTCCCTCGTCTTTAACAGGCACCTTTGCTTTCCTATGAGATGCTGATTTGTTTTTTGTGTTCTTCACAGTTCCTTTTTCCTCTTTCTTCATATTCACCTTCTTCACTTCTTCATCTTCTTCTTCTTCCTTTGGCTGCTTGAGGTATGGCACTTCTTTTAGCTTTTGGAAGTTCTTCAGGTCAGCGCAGAACATCACCTAAGATAGGAAGAGATAGTCTTTAGTTATAGTGATCAGACTGGGAAGAGACTTGACAGAGTTTGACCATATGTAACACTCACAGATTGTGCCCAACCAGCATAAGGACCCCATAGCTTTCTGAAGAAGTCCCCTGTGAAGAAATATAACAATAAATATTGTGTTACAGAGCTAAAATTCAATTTTTACAACCTATATGGACACTTGAAACATGACTGAATACTGAAAAGGTGAATGAGAACTAACCAATATCTCTGTGAAGTTTATCTGTGATGCTCTTCTGTCCATTGCCAGCGGCATATTTGTAGTCGCGTTTAGCAATCTGCCATACATGTGTGTCAACAGGCACGGCTTCTGTCTTATCCAGGGACATCAGACATACACAGTCTGCCACCTATGGGACAACACAAAGTAAAAACTTTGACACTTTGAGAGATATTAGACTGACCTCAATTACTTTTAAAAATCACCCTTACATACTCTCTCCCTAGATTACTATAAAACTATAAAGCATTCATTTAATGCAAGGAGCTGGTTTTATTCCTGCTGTACCTTTGTGCCCACGCCAGGGAGAGTACGCAGAGAATCACGGGCCTGCAGATATGGAATACTCCGTAGATCCTGCAGCCACTGGTGCCCATGGGTGTCCAGAATCTGCTTCGCACTCTGCTGTAGAAACCGAGCTCGGTATCCAAAACCAAGATCCCTGAGACGTGCCTCTACGCTGCTGTCTGAAAATTACAATATAAAACAAAACAACACATGTATGATGACAATATGCAGGTTTTTTCTGTTTGAATTTTTTCCCCATAACTTAATTTCTTTTTTATTTGAATGGGAGATTTGGGACAATATTATGATGCGTATGGGATTAGTTACACCTGGATTTCTTGCTATGGTGTCAAGTTATTTTCTGTCTATTCTGCGTAATATGGCAGGGGTTGAAAATGTTGTTGCATTGACCAGGAAAACAACAATGGCCTCCTACATGATAAAGAATATTAATTAAAAACAAAGAATCAAAAATTGGTGAAAAATATTACACCTGCAAGAGCAGACAGGGATGGAAAGTCATAGTAATGGGTTTGATCAAGCTGGCATAGTGGCGCACCCAGAGCCTGGCACAGTCTCTCCACCATGCCCTGGATACGAGAGATATGATTGTTGGAAGTGCAAATGAAGGAAAACAGGCATTCAGTGGGGTCCTGGCGCAGCATTCGCACACCTGAGGAAAGACCAACACAAATCAAATATCAGCTTGAACATTACTTTGTAAAAAAAAAAAAAAAAAAAANAAAAAAAAAAAAAAAAAAAGCAATAAAATCATGCAGAAACGAATACACAGACCTGTGAATATGTTAGCAATATGCTTGAAGTGAGGGTCTGCTGCCCCCCATTCTCTGTACAGATCCCCCAGCTTCACATTCAGCTGGAAGTAATCCCTCAGCATCTTTTCCTCCTCTTCAATGTTCTGCCCTATGGTCACAACCATCTGGTCCTCCTCTTCCTCCTTCAAAGTTGCTTTGAATCTCTTCTCTGGCTTGTTTTGCTCCTGAACAGAATCACCAGCTCTCCTCTTTCTCAGACTTCCCTCTTCTTGTCTGTCATGTTTTTTATATATGTGGTACCAGAGAGTGTCATCAGTCTGGGTCAGAGTCCACACTCTTCCTCCCATCACTCCGGTCCAGTGGCCATCTGCAGTCTCTCTCCACCTTTGGGTTGAGATTGTATAAGTGTAGAGACAGAGAAGAAGCTGGACTGTAGATCTTAGTCTGACGAACCTACCTGAAGGTTTGTCCACAGGCAAGAGTGAGATCCAGACGCAGCTCTGACGTGGCACAGGTCAGGGATCTCCATACTTCTGTCCCTGTTAACAGCACCACATGCTTGGCCATGACTGTCAGTGATGATCTGCGTCTGGTTAGAGATTAAACAAGTAGAAAAATACCTTTTACACGAACCTCATTACTAAGTAATTCATTGTATGTGGCGATATAACTCCAGACATTTATGTATAATCATTCATATTCAGTGATGTCCTCTTCATCGTAGACTTTGTACACAATAGTGTAGTGGGCTTAAAATAACTTTCGCAGAAATGGACAACAAAGATCTTACACCGCGTTACAAAGCTGCAAATATTGAAGGAGGAAGACAGATAATGACAGTATTTAAATTAATGTCATTTTAATGTTCGCGATATAAAATAGAATTGGTAATAGTTCTGATTTCAGGTTAATAATTAGCAGAAATTACTAAAAAGTCAATCTGATGCAACATTACTAATATTTTGTGGCCCCTCCCTTACTGATGTCAACACAAATGCCAATTGGTTCTTTTCCTCATAGTAGGCAGTACCTTCAAAAGAGCTCATTTAGGATTGGTCAGTGCCCTCTGAGAGCACTAATCTGATTGGCTTATATTTTTGTAACTCATTCTTTCTCTTCGAGTATTACAGGAAGTTGCACCTCCGTTCTCTCCGACAGGAAAGTGGTGTGTTGTAGGTGGCGTGTCTGTCTGGTTCCGATCTTGCTGGTGAGGGAAAAATGGCGGATACTTTGACACTTTTCACTTCTGTTGGGCTCAGTGAGCAGAAAGCGAAAGAAACATTGAAAAATGAAGCACTGAGTTCTGCTCTGAAGGACGCAATTGTTCAGGTATGACAGAAGTGGAGGAATTGTCAGTGGAGAAAGCTGTAAAATGTGACATTCATTTAACTCTAGTTGTATCTCATCTGCTCCGCTGCTCCTGCTTTTCTAATTGTTCTTAATTTATGTATTAGAGTCATACTTTTACTACCAAACATACAACCGTTTAACCAGCTACCTTTAGATGAGATACTTAGGAAACAACTTTTTGAGTAATAGTGTCACTGTCGCTATACTTTCATTTTCTTTTGATAAAGCTAATTGAAATCTATCAGGTTTTAGCATTAGCCTTATCGTATCTTATCTTCCTCTGTATACTTTATCAGCAACACTGGCTCATAACACACACACGCACACACACACACACACACACACACACACACACACACACACAAACCATAAATTATACTCAGGACTGGTCTTTTCCTATGTGTTTCAATAGGCCCAGAATGTGCATGGTGTATCAGGAATGGACAAAGCCATGGGCACTTTGCTGTACAGTATGGCCTCTCGACTTAAAGACACCAAACGCCTGTCATTCCTTGCAGACAGTATTGCTCAGCGGAAGATCTGCACAGAGCTGCAGCTAACAGGTAATTCCTGATGACTGCTTGACATGTAAAGACAGGCTGGGTCACAAATGAAACTTGTGAAGTTCTGGTAACAAGGGAAAAAAAAATAATAATAAATTATGCAGTGCATTATAAAGTAATTTAAGATTATGATTTAGTTTGTGACCCATTCTGTCAGGGCATTTCATCATGCCCTGACAGACCTAAAGCAACCAAATAAACCATAACAGTTGATTAAATTGTTTTCGCTGTAGTCAGATATCTTCACACACCACTGCTCACATCTAAAATGTACACAGTGTGATGCATCCAAAGCATTTCTCCTTTCCTTTGTTTTTTATAGCTGCCCTGGATTTTGTGAAGAGCCATCCTCAGGACCCTATCAACCAGAAGGAGTTTGAAGAAGCATGTGGAATTGGTGTCATCATAACACCGGAACAGATCGAAGATGCAGTAAGGACATGAGCTCACCTGAATCCATTAACTTTTTTTTTTTTTTTTTTANTTTTTTTTTTTTTTTTTTACAAGCTTTACTGCCTGTGGCGTGTTTAGTAACAGTGGAATGTTTGCAGGTTGAGTCAGTGATCAAGAAGCATAAGGAACAGCTGTTAAAGGAGAGGTACCACTTCAACATGGGACTGCTAATGGGTAAGATCTCACACATGTTTGGATTAATATTCAGTATGTTTGAGCCTTATAGAGAAAGACGGTATTTCACTGAGCTGTTTTGTTGCAGGAGAGGCACGCACTGCTCTGAAATGGGCTGATGGAAAGGCCATCAAAAATGAGGTGGACATACAGGTGTGTTTAGGAAAAAAGAGAATGTAGCCTGCAGCAGGACAAGTACTGAATCCAGTGTAATGGCTTTAACTCTGTCATTGTGTGATTGAGTGGGTGGATTGGAGGAGAAAATGACAACATGCATGCTCCTGTCCTAGTACCTGTGACTCTGTATTGCATTGTTCATCTTGTGACTTTATGTCACAAGATGAACAATGCAATACATACTCTCTGCTTCTCTTAGAGCTTTGCACTTCACTCAGTTGAGACCTGAATCAAAGTTACTCTTCAATGATACATAGTTTGTTAGTGAGATTTATTCAACAATCAGTTGTTTATTGGTTGTTCTAACTCTAATTCTGCCTTTGTTCTTCAAGGTTCTTCACCTCTTGGGAACCAAGACAGAGGCTGACCTCGAGAAAAAACCTAAGGTAGTATCTCACAAATGACGTAATCACTCTGCCATGAAATCATTTCATTTAATCTGTGATTAATATGTAATGATCTTGCAGGCCCAGAAAGCCAAAGTCACAGAAAATGAGGTGAAGGAGAAGAAAGAGGAAGTGGCGATGAATGGTAAGCAGGCCAAGTGGACAGTAAGCACGAGCAAACGCTGTTATTTTTGTTTGCATCGCGTGAAGTATTTTACCTGCATGTTGGTTGTTTTAGGTGACATGAACACTGAGGGAAAATCGCTGATGGAGCAGCTCAGAGGGGAAGCGATGAAGTTCCATAAAACAGGTGAGCAATCTGAAGAGCTTGATGTGTTGGCATCTGTTGTTGATCTTGGTCTCTTTTCTTCAGAAGTGACCGAATCTGTGTCTGAACTTTCACCCTTGTTTTCTACCATGCAGGAGAGAATTATAAAACTGAGGGCTATGTGGTTACACCAAACACCATGGACTTGCTTAAGAAGCATCTGGAGATTACTGGTGGACAGGTACAAACATAAAATGAGAAACATTATAACTGTAAAACTTATTTGGAAAGCAAATGTGCTAATTTGAAAATGATGTTTTTCCTGATCACCTTTGTGATTTTTCCTTCTCATTTCTGTATGTCTATAGATCCGTACTCGCTTTCCTCCTGAGCCCAACGGTATCCTTCACATTGGCCACGCCAAAGCTATAAACTTCAATTTTGGTTATGCAAAGGTACAAGTCTTTCTTTCAGCTTTCTTGTATAGAACCACAAAAGTCACCCACTATAATGTGTAATGCCCTCTGGTTTTGTTTTTGGTGTAAAGTTGATTATTTTTAAAAAAAAAATTTTAAACCTTTTTTTTTTTTTTTGCTTTAGGCCAACAATGGCATTTGTTTCTTGAGGTACGATGACACAAATCCAGAGAAGGAAGAGGAAAAATATTTCACTGCTATCAAAAACATGGTGGAGTGGCTTGGTGAGTTTGAGCACTTTCTTATTCTATGTGAACTTTGTTGTGTATACTCTGCTTTCATTAGGATAGTTTCTCATCAATGTAATTGTTCTACACAGGCTACAAACCTTATGCTGTTACGCATGCATCAGACAACTTCCAGCAGCTCTATGACCTTGCTGTGGATCTTATTCGCAGGTGAGAATGGAGTCTACGGTACATAATGGTGGGAATTTATGGTCGAGTCAATGTTATTTCAGTCTTTTGTCTTCCTTCAGGGGACACGCCTATGTGTGCCACCAGAAGGGGGAGGAACTGAAGGGCCATAACGCTCCCCCATCACCATGGAGAGACCGTCCCATAGAAGAGTCACTGGTCTTGTTTGAGAGAATGAAGAAGGGCATGTTTGCTGAGGGAGAGGCTACGCTCAGGATGAAGATGGTCATGGAGGACGGGAAGATGGACCCTGTTGCTTACCGAATCAAATACACGCCACATCACCGAACAGGAGACGAATGGTAATAAATCCTGAACGCGTACTCTACACATGCATGCTGAATAATTCAAAACTTGTCATTCTTTCAGTTACTTTCTTCATCCAGAAGCTGTTTTTAACTTATCCTTGTTTCACTCATCTGTCTCCTCAGGTGTATCTACCCCACTTACGACTACACTCACTGTCTGTGTGACTCTATTGAAAACATCACACATTCACTCTGTACCAAAGAGTTTCAGGCCAGGTATACATGAGGTCCTTTGTGATGTGTATTAACTCAAATGCACTGTGAGACATTACATGGACCTGTAAACACCAGGGTCTTTTTGTGTGTATCTTGCAGACGTTCGTCATATTATTGGCTGTGTAATGCACTGGACCTGTACTGCCCAGTGCAGTGGGAATATGGACGCTTGAACCTCACCTACACTGTTGTGTCAAAGAGGAAAATTGTCAAACTGGTAGATACTGGAGTTGTCAGGTATTTGTTATTGCTCTTTGCCTCCAGCTATTCATTCTTACTTGGATAAAAGTCAAACTTTAGTAATTTATATGTATAATAGCTGTAAAAATACAAACACATGTATTGGTTCAGTAGTGCTTAAAAACCACGGTTTTGTTTAGGATGGGAAGAGGAAGCCCTACAGCCATGTTTTGTTTTTCCTGCCTCACAGCGTATCTACAAAAAGCTGTTGCAGTTGTTTATATTAGCAAGCAAAAGCATTTGCAGTATATGTACATTAAATATAAAATATCCTTTCTAATTACAGAGACTGGGATGATCCTCGTCTCTTCACTTTGACTGCACTCAGGAGACGAGGTTTTCCACCAGAGGCAATCAACAACTTCTGTGCACGGGTATGACAGACAGAAAGATGAGCAGGTTGAACTGTATGAAGCAGTTATATGTAAGTGGATGGTGCCGTTTCATAATGATATGTTGAATCTGATCTTGGCAGGTGGGAGTAACAGTTTCCCAGACAACGACGGAACCCCATTTGTTGGAGGCGTGTGTGAGGGATGTGCTGAATGACACGGCACCTCGGGCCATGGCTGTCCTGGAACCCCTCAAAGTGACCATAACTAACCTTCCTGAGAACTCAAAGGTTTGCACTTAAAAAAAAAAAAAAGAACATAAAGAGGCATTGCACTCCATTATGCAAGAGGACCTGCTATTCCTGCATGTCTTATCTTTTACATATTTGACATCTTCGATGCTGTCTTCCACAGTCAGATGTAAGCGTACCAGATTTTCCTGCCAACGAAGCCAAAGGCAGCCATATCGTTCCCTTTACATGCACCATCTTCATTGAACAAAGTGATTTCAGAGAGGTTAGGCTGAGATGCCAGTAATAGATCTTTTTACAAGTTTTGGTTTGTGGACAGATGATTGATTCCTCTTCCTGTTCAGGTGACAGATAAGGGCTACAAACGTCTCACCCCAGAACAGCCAGTAGGCCTGAGACATACTGGGTATGTCATCTCTGTGCAGAAGGTCATCAAGGTGAGACTTCAGACGCTTCATTTAATGGTTCTTCAGCCATCTTTAATAATTTCTACCTGGTTTTATTACATGGAAGTATAAGCAAATATCTGTCTTGGTAATAAAAATTCATATCAGTGTTTGCTTTCTTTTGTGCGTGTCTTTACTCTCGTGTGTCCTCTTTATAAAGCACTTCTCTATAGGCCGTCTGTCCACGTAACTCATCCCACTGTTTTCCACTCTGTTTCTCAGGATCCTCAGGGTAAAGTGGTGGAGTTGGAGGTGAGCTGCTGCAGTTCTGACACTGCAGAGAAACCAAAGGCCTTCATCCACTGGGTCAGCGAGCCATTGCTGTGTGAAGTGCGGCTCTATGAAAGACTGTAAGTCACGAAAAGCGCTGTCATTCACAACCAGCTGCCTTTTTCTGTCACGCCCATTCACCTGATGTTCTCACTATCTTTATAGGTTCCTGCACAAACATCCAGAGGATCCATCTGAGGTGCCCAATGGCTTCCTGAGTGACGTCAACCCTGTAAGTTCCTCTACATGGCTCCTCCAATCCTTTCCTGAATTAACTTACATGTGTCAGTGTTTGTAGTTGATTCATTAATAAATATATTTTTATCATTTAGAATTCCCTGCACATGATCAGGGGTGCCTTAGTGGATAGCTCAGTTAAGGGAGCAAAAGTGTTTGATAAGTTCCAGTTTGAGAGAGTGGGCTACTTCTCCCTTGATCCTGACAGCACTGCAGATAAGGTACAGTAAGACAAAAGCTACTGCTTCAACTGCAAATTGACTTTGTTTAAAATTACAAGAATCTCCTTGATACCCACATAATAAGCAAAATGTTTATGTTTTGTGATTATGTAAAGATGTTCTGTGTTTATGTAAAGAAACAGCATTGGCCTATATAGTCAGATTTTACACTGGTATCTGTGTCAGTCTCAAAAGTCCTCTATCAATGAGAACTTTTGTTTTTAGGTCATATTTTCACATGTACTTGTGTGAGTAACAGCAATTTTTTCTTTGAATTTAGCTCATCTTCAACAGGACGGTCACCCTCAAAGAGGACCCTGGGAAGATCTGAGTGACAGAGATCAAGCCAAACCTCCTGCTTCCCATGAGCCCACTGATACATGTGTATATTTGCTAGCATCCCTCAAAGTGTAATGTCAGCTAGGATTGCTTATGCTGACATTGAATCATATCTAATACTGAAATATTTATATATCTAAATTTCCAAACTGCAGTTCTCATTCATGTAAGTGTATAATTATAATTGGAAACTGTCAAGTAGGAAGAAGTTAAATGTGGGGGCCAAAGCAGCAGTTACTGCAGTATCACTTTTATCATAGTCAGTCTTCTGACTTTCTACATTTGCTACATTTGCTGCACTTACATAGTTTTTGTTTGAATGTATCTATGATTTTTGTTCAACAAAATCCTTATGCATGTTGATTTTATACTAGCACATATTTTCTAAGCTGATGTTACACAGAGGAGATGCTCTAAAATGCCATACTGTGTATGACTTTCTTACAACTATGGTGTGTCACTGCCAAACTACCATGTGTTTTTTAAGTCTCATACAGGTGGCTCATCTGTCATTTTGACAGGATGTCATGAATAAATGATGCTTAAAAAAAAAACTGCTGTCTGTTTTAATATCCAAAAGTAGGGTTGCAGTTGTGTTGTTTATGCCAATAACCAATATTTTCCTACTCACGTTGCCTGGTACAGATACACACATTTATTTCAATGTTTCCAGGTAATTAAGAGATTCCTAAAAAGCACTAAACATTCATGTAATTTCAATGTTAATTTAACTTAGGTAGATCAGTTTAGTAAATTGAGGAACCTGAAGACTAAGGACAGTTTTTAATTGCAGAAAAAAACATTTAAGATATTTGGGATTATCACACTCAATTGTATATAATACCTAGTCTAGCATGATCAGGATATATCTTCCAGTGCTTTTATTTATTCTGTTTCTAAATCAATGTTAATACTCTTAGAGAAATTACAAAACAAAAACTGACTGAAAAAAATACAAACCAATTTTTAATGGAGTCAGTAATGCATGGATGTGTGCACAGGTGTGAGCAAATTAGGAGTGAAAGTAGAGTGACAGAAGTGAAGTCACATTTTGTTTCATATTTAACATGATCTTTGTTCATTTTCAGTTTTTAGTATTTTTAATATTACTCTGGGGTCAAATAGACTGGAACACCATGTAAGGGTTAATCACCATGGGTACATCACAGAAAACACAGACTTGAGACACAGGCCATGCTGAATGTTGTGCGTGGGAATTAACCCGCACTTGCCCAGAGCGTCTCTAGCTCCATCAAATATCCAGTTTATCTCTGGGGGACTACCTTAAAACATTCAATCGCTAGTGAACCACTGAGAGCGTCTATATGGCATATTAGGGTTTTAAGGTAGACTGAAGGCTGTCTGACTTTCCTGCCACATTACTAAGAGTCAATTGTATACGTCGCCTTTAAAGATGACCCCCTAAATCTTGGTTATCGCGATATTGCATCGTGGTAATACCGCGATAGCAGGACATAGTTACAAATCGTCTTCTTATTGGTCTGAGGGGGCTGTTGTAAGATGGCGCCCAGTAAAATATGAGTGGTAAAGAAAAAGAAAAAAATAGAACCAGTAATCTACCGAAAATCAAGAGGAATAAAGAACAAAAAAGCCTCAGAGGAGCATCAGTAACACTTCCATTCCCCGCTTGTTGGGAGAAGAGTATCGTATCGAAGGTAGAGAAGCGCTCGTGGGCGGCTCAAGCCTCGGCCCGTTTAAGGAAGAGACGTAGCTAACGCGCCTGCTAACGTTAGCCTGCTAGCAGTGGAGAAAATAGAATAATGTAGTCATGGAAGCTCGTCAGTCATTTTAGCTTCTATCGATTTCTGTTTATGCATTGGTAAACAACAGTTTGCTGTGTTTGCTGACTTTAGTGAAATATTGCAAATCGCTGTATATACAGTTCGCTTGGTTCACTTGCACGCGGCTAGTGTGTACCTGGCTAACCTAGCTTGTTGTGTCATGAGATGTTAGCAAAGTCTGCTGTCGTACCGTGCACACACCAGTCATAAACATAACTTTTTAGCTGCATAATATGAGCAGGATTCCTTTTTGTATTAGTTGTCAACGTTACTTTGAATACTGTGTCAGATTTGGAAAGAGACCGCGCTTTTGTCACACCTTACATACAGGCAGCAAGAATTAACCCTTTCGTAAATCATCTGCCTGAATTGCCACTGGACAGTGCGCTCAGGTTTCCTTTGCCAATGCTCTTAAATATCTTTGAGACATTTTGTACCCTATTCATTTTAAAAATCATGTTTGCGTACTTGTTGCCTTTTAGATGCGTTTTGGTCTTTAAACTTTAACAAGGAAACAGAAAAGTAGTGTATGAGTTTTGCTTGAAAGAAATCATGTAGACCCTTAACAAACTTAAAGTTGATCTATCTGAATTCATTATTCCACAGATTTCCCGTTAGATAAGCAGTAATGAATAACTCCTTGGATGGTACAGGCTCCTATGAGGAGCTGGTGAGGCAGAAAGCTCGGAGCATCCCTCAGCATCGCATGAAGGAGTTCCTGGAATCTTTGGCTACCAAGGGTCCAGACGCCCTGCAGGAGTTCAGCCAGTCAAGTGGAGATGCTACCACCACTACTACCACTATGGTCTACCAACAAGAGGCAAACTGCATTTATACAGACAGCACAGAGGTGGCAGGGTCACTGTTGGAACTGGCTTGTCCGGTAAATTGGTGTAACAGGCTCATAGAACATTCAGTGGAAGAGTTTTGTTAATGAATTCAGGTCTCTGACAGACACTGTCCCTGTGACGCAGGTTCAGGTGCACGTCCAGTCACAACAGCAACAGATTCAGGAGTCCACAGCTCAGCAGCAATCTGTGCAGCAAAATTCAGAGCATCAAATTGTGCAGGTTTGTGTTTTTTGGCATTCTTTTTGTGTTCTATTACCCAGTTTTTGGGTCACTAAATTCTATCCTTTGGCTTTTTTTAGGTGCAGATCCAGGGTCAGCAGCAGGGCCAGATGCTTGGTCAGGTCCTCCAGGTGCCCTCTGGCTCCCATCAACAGCTACAAGGTGTGACCACTGCACAGCTAATTCAGCCTGGAGATCTTACTGAGGAACAGCACCAACAGGTATGAAAGCACACACACACATGCACATTTCATTCATGCCAGATTTTCAAATCTTAGTGCAGACCAGAGTGAATGTAGTTATCAATCAGTGTCTGCCTTTCATTTGTTTTAGCTGCAAGCACAGTTGGTAGCGGCTGTGGCAGGAGGACAACAGATCCAAATCCAGACAGTGGGGGCACTCTCTCCCACCCAGCAGCAGGACAGTGCTGAGAGGAGGATACTGGGAACGACCGTTGCCACCTCCCAGGCAGCCGGTGTTCTGCAGCCAGCCAAGAAGCGTAAAGTGGACATGCCCATCACGGTCTCCTACGCCCTGCCTGGTCAGCAAGTAGCCACAGTCCTAGCGATCCCCCAGGGACAAGGACAGCAACAGAGCTACGTGTCCCTGCGGCCAGACCTCCTAACAGTGGACAGTTCCCACCTTTACAGTGCTACAGGCACAATCACCAGTCCCACAGGAGAGACCTGGACCATCCCCGTCTACTCTGCTCCTACTGGATCTGGAGGCCGTGAGCAGGTCACACATATTGCCATCCCCCAGGAGGCCTACGGAACAGTGCAGGTTACCGGGGCAAACACTACAACAATGACCACTATGCCGACACAAATTACGGTTGAAAATGACAAGCTGAAAATCCCCGCCAGTCAAAGTCAGACAGCACAAGCCGTATCCAGCATAACTGGTTCTGGGGGGATGGGGGGCCAGGAAGAAGTGGTTCACACTCTGGCAGCAAACACACTGTTTCCTGCCCAGCTGATGAACGGAAACATCCACATCCCTGTGGCAGTGCAGGGCTATCCCAATGCCACACAGTCCCTCATCTGGGACCCGCAGCAGCAGGTGCTGCACACACAGGGGCTGACAGGACACGACGCGCAGCAGCTACAGGTAATATATAACATCGATTTTTAGAGCTATTTCGGTCTCGTAGCTCTTAACACACTAAACAGGTTTTCATGTGGTATTGCACCTAAGGGCTAAAAACTCTTGCCGCTGTCTTTGTTTCTGTGCAGGGTCAGACGGTGACAGTTGCAGAGGTAGATGCCCAAGGCCAACCGCAAGTGCAGGTACAGGAGCTGCTGCTACCGGCTACTCTGAAGCCAGAGGAGGGGTTAGAGGTGTGGCGGCTTTGGGCTCAGCGGAAAAACACAGAGCTGGACAAAGCAGATAGAAATAAACTGGCTCCAATCGGCCGTAAGTGCATGTACACACTGAAAGAAGTAATTAGTTAAAGAAGTAAATAAGTGTAATCATTCTGTTCTTGAACTGAGGACAATGGTTATAAAATAGACCTAATGCATAAGAAAAAAGTGCATAAGCCAAATTGACATAATTCTCTTTACTCTTTTTTTTTTTTTNTTTTTTTTTTTTTGGTTCCCTTTTGTCAAACCAACTTGTGTGTGTTTAGGTCGCCAGGCTTTGCGTTTTCAGGAGGACCTGGTCTCATGTGCAGTAGCTGAGCTTTGCATAGGTCTGTCCATGATGACCACAGAGGCTCGGGGGCTGGAAGGGGAAACTTATGAGGCTGATGTTCTCTATTACATCTTCCTTTGCATACAAAAAGTAAGCTCAATAGATACACACATGCACACGCTGCAATCAGATATTAGTTCACACTAATAATCACTGCTGATACTTGGTTTTGGTGCGGAAAACTGATTGACCGTATCTTTTTTTTTTTTTTTTTTTTNTTTTTTTTTTTTTTTTTTTCCTGCAGTATCTGTTTGATAATGGTCGTGTGGATGACATTTTCTCAGATCAGTACTACACTCGCTTTGCTCAGAGTTTGCACCAGATCCTGGAGCCATGGAGACCATCTATACATCCATTAGGTGAGAACAGGGATGTTTATCAAACCCTGGCTTTACAATGCCTTGTTCTCAAGCGGTTCATTTTATCTCAAACACTATGCACAGCGATGAATATACAAACCTGAAATCTTCTCATCGAGTCCCTATCTCAGTCTGAGTCCTTTAATATTGAGTACATGCTGGTTTAGTCCAAACCAGATATTTATACTATTCCTTCGCAATAAAGCTGCACAGTGCCTGCATTAAAATGAGTAAAGCCAGTTATATTTACATATGCTTCACAGGCAAATAGTTTTGTATTAAGATGTAGCCTGCATTATAATTTCAATATTTTGTATAGTGTCCTGTAGTGTTTCTATATTTGGGCAGAGTAGTGTCGGAGTGGATCTTTTGAGGTTGGAGTAGTTTTTGATCATATAAAGTACAGGTATATTTACATATTATAGAGTTTGACTTGTAGATAAAAGTTTGTGATTCTCAACTGATCATTATTAGAAAATATTAGTTTTGCACAAACATTACTCGCGTATTAAGTCACTTTTTTTTTTTTAATTTCTATTCAAAATCTGTCAATAAGTTTGTTAAGAGTGGTAGCAGCTTCTAATCTTGTGTTTGGAATATTGGTGGTGCTGCTTCCATGTCATCTACATTTTGATGAGGCCTTTTAAATGTTACTTTGATTAACACAAATTAGCACTCGTACTAGAACTATAGCACTTGGGAGAAGAACAATGTCTTGCTTGTCTTTTTTAAAACACAGTCTGACTGTGCCTGAGCTGTAGTGTTATACTGCAAAAACAGTTTTAGCTGTTTTATTACTTAAATGAACAAATAAAGTAGTGAATAGCTACAAGGTGTGACCTTGATATGTTGTTCTGTTTTAGTCTTCATAATCTATTCTTCATGTCCTCCACCAGGTTACGTTATACCCTGTCATGTGACGGAAGAGATGCTGTGGGAGTGTAAACAGCTTGGGGCCCATTCACCCTCAACACTACTCACAACTCTGATGTTCTTTAACACCAAGTGAGTTTCACGGCGCTCTTGTGTAGATTTATGCTGTTTAATTGTGGCAACCTCACACATGAATGATTTGGGTCTACTGTGTAATATACGCACACTGGTGTCCATTTAAACTGTGATATACATACTAAGAGAAGAGCAAATTCCAGGCATGTAAGTGAACACACATCAGTAAAAACAAATCCACAGGAGATCTAATTTTTTTTTTTTTTGTTTTATAATAATATAATCCAAACAGTGCATACTGGCAAAATCATTCTACTTATGTATGGATTTTTCTAGGTATTTCCACCTCAAGACAGTGGACCAACATCTCAAAGTGGCCTTTTCTAAGGTGCTCAGACACACCAGAAAGAGTCCCAACAACCCCAAAGACAAGAGCACCAGCATCCGATACCTGAAGTCGACAGAGAGGTTCATAGGGCAGAAAGGTTAGAGGGCTTACATTTGCTCTGCTATGATCTGCGAGAGGAAATGCCATTTTTAATTAACGCTTGTGAAACCCATTTACTGTTTTAGTGACAGATGACATGTACTCAGAGCAGCTGGAGGATCCAGACAACCCGCTGCGATGTCCCATAAAGCTCTACGACTTCTACCTCTTCAAATGGTAAATATGAAGCTGTCTGAGGGGTGCGGGTGCATTCCATTTAATCTTGACCGAAAGGATTAACGGCTAGAACTACAAAAATAAGACCCAGGTTGTAAAAAAAAAAAAAAAAAAAAAAAAAAAANTTTTTCTTCCTTTTTTTTTTTTTTCCAAATTATGACCTATGCTAATTATGTCGAGAGACACAGCAATTTCTCATTCATAAGCAAATATCCTGAAAATGTGCTCATATTGTCTTGTTTCTGTTTTACGTCAGTCCGCAGAGCGCTAAAGGCCGTAACGACACCTTCTACCTGACCCCCGAGCCTGTGGTGGCTCCAAACAGCCCGATCTGGTACTCGACTCAACCCATCCCAAAAGAACAGCTGGAGCAAATGATTGCCCGCATCCTCGTTGTCCGAGAAATCCAGGAAGTCATTAACTTGTCAGAGAGTGTGCACTAGTTGGCCTAGTGCACTAAATGGACTAGGTTCATCCTTCCCTCTTTCTCTTCTCTTAGCTATTGGTTGCTCATTATCAGTAGTTTTCTGTTGTCACATCCTTTTGTGCTCTTTAAGAGTGACATGTATATGTTTATATTCATTTGTTGGATACATGGACTATGCACACATATACAACCAGTACAGATGACAACTTGCCTTACAGAGGCAATCTCAACCACACAACAGTTTTTTTTTTTTTTTTTTTTTTTTCTCCCCCACTTTGGCCAAAGGATCTGTCTAATCGTTAGTAGGACCTGAACTCAAACTTTCTAATTTAATTTTTTGTTTTGTTTTGTTTGTTTTTTTTAGTTGTTGGTTCTCCTACCAATAGTCCGGAACAATTTTTAATTTTCTTTACTGTTTTGTTTTAATCTGTAATATATTTCATATATATTCATTGGGGTTGGTCTGTGCTATGCTGCTTTTCACGTACATCCACATTTCTTGCTATATCTTCCCTTCACGGCCTTCATCGCTATTATGTCTCTCAGTGAACGCCTCAGTGGTATGAAGAGTGCATCAAGTAGCCAGACGGGCTAAAAACTCACTTTGAAGTTGTCTGAATTCTCCTCTTTGTGTTTCACCCTCGTCTCTCTGGAGTTGAGCTGACATGCAGACACACTGAACTCCGGAAGTGATTTGTTTGGCGGGGAATGCTGCTTAAGCTGCAGCGCCCTCTTAAACAGACTAGAGCAGCAGCATTGAATGACATCGAGACTTTTTCTTTTGTGGACATGTGTTGCAATATACCGTCACAGTCAACCTGCAGCTACTAGCACTTGCCACATGGTGGAGACCCGGCAGGGGGATGCCAAAGGAGGTCGATGCTGCTAGATCCTCCTTTCCTTCTCCCTCACTTCACCAACCCCAAAACTCACCCGCAGAGGGATCTCTTGTATCATACATGTTTATTACATGACAAATGAAAGACTCGTAAAAGTGGGTTAGCCCTTAATGTTCTATAATGTATAATACTCATAGCTCCTTCATGTACTATATTGCATTTCAGTCATTAAGGAGAATAGCAGTGCCTGTGTGTTTTTGAAACATGACCTTTTTTTGTACAGCCACTATATCATGTGTCTTTGCCTTTCTAGCAAGTCCATTATCAATTCTGCACACGCATCCTTGGGTACTGCTAGCTTGCATTGTGTGATATAAAATGATACACAGTGATTTTACAGAAGTTCTCAATAAAAGTCAAATCACAACATATGATCGGTATTGAAGACATACAAACTTAAAACATTTGTCTGACATTTAGTAGCTGCGTACCAGAGACCACAGTGAACATGAACATTGGTGTTTCCTGATAGAGATGTTTGCTTACACCCTCAGTGTTAGCTTGCATTTACGGTAGTAGTCTCATCATTTTTATACCTGCTGTGGTAACTCATCCAAAGTGGAGGAACAGGTTTGACCTGAGTGGCAGGTGTTCTTTACCCTCCGGTAACAATATGGCATGTGAGTTCTTGTCTTACCATTTATCTGTGTTTTGCTTTAAGCCTCTACTGGGCCTCTGTCATACAGCTGCATGATATTTCCACACAAGAGTCTGTATCCTGTCTCAGGTGTGAGAGCATTTTGGATGGGTGAGTCAGAGCTACCAAGTCTTTGTTGTGGGTTTATATTATGAGGATTGTTATCTGAATTCAGTGTGTGAGACTGGATTAAACTGGCTTGAGGAAGGTAGTAACCTCCTTAGTAGGTTCCCAGGGTGGAAAATCTGCTGAATTGTGTTCTGTTGTTGGCCTGATGGTCTCTGTTGATGATGATGATGATGATGTCTCCTTCCTCTGTCTCCCCTTCTCCAGAAACTGTGGGGTCGATGCTGGATTTGGTCAGCATTAGAACTGGCACCTCGGCTTTGTGGGCTGATGGCAAAAAGCATTAAAATGCCATTATAAATTGATTGGCCTGTATAGAAATTTATTTTGGCGGTTGCTGAGTGCACATATTTGTTTTCTCACCGTGCAGCAATTGCAACTGTTCCTCCACTGAGCCAGTGTAGCAGACACCGATGAACAAATATATACTGCTCCTGAGTGCACATACCAGTAGAGCACAGGTTTATCAACTTAGTTGGCAGATTTATGACAGTTTAATAGCTGGGGAGCAATATGTGTACTTATACAATTAAAAGTAGTAGTTGCATATATATATATATATATATTTCTTTACAAAAACAGTAATGACATTGCACACAAAATGGTAATTACAAGAATTTTTCAAATTTGTTAAGGAAAAGGGATACTTTGACCTCGTAGACACTTAAGTTAAAAATATTTAAATAGACTTGAAGAAACTATAATGTGATCCATTTAACAGAACACTGTAAAATTTAATACTTTTAATAATATGCTTAAGGATCATGCTGTCTGTTTTGCATGTTTGAGCATGTCCTGTTGTCAGTTCTTCACTACAGCACTTGAATGCACCACTAGGAAGCATTTTCAGATATCACTTTGCACTTTAATGCTAAAATTATGTAACTTCAAAAAAAATTTGAATACACGTCTTGTTCGTGATGATGACCTATCCAAGAACATTTAAAGTATCAACAAGTTGATTTTAATAGTGTACCAGAATGAACTGAAACCAATGGCNCCAAGAACATTTAAAGTATCAACAAGTTGATTTTAATAGTGTACCAGAATGAACTGAAACCAATGGCGGTCTGGAACAAATTTTTTAATTCCCCTTTCCAGTAGTATGCTTTGGGAAATGATTGTCAGTAATATTACATGTAGGAAAATTTAATATATTAGGCTCAAACATGCAAAATGGCCAGTATGGTCCTTTAAAATTATCCTTTCATAAATGACACTTTGACCCAAAGTATACTACTGGAACTTCCACAATGTTAAACAGTGTCACGCCACATTGTGGTATAATCAGTTTTGAATAGGATATTCTTTTTTGAAATTAGGACATTAAGGTTTCTCTGGCAAATGTTTGTTGACAAAGTTCAGGTAGGCATCAGTACTGGACTGACCAAATTCTGGACCATCCACATTCTATGTAGCCGCAGGTCCTCCACAGCAGCTCGTATGTTTGGTCGGATGCCCCTCACACAAAGCTGCATGAGCCACAGCAACGTTACAAATGTTCCTGAGCGCCCAATGCCTGCACTGAAACACAGAAACACAAGAATGATTTCATACACAGCAAGGTCCATCTAGAAAATATTAATTTTATGCGTTTCTTGAAGAAGAGGATGACGCGCTCAAGGTCATAGGTCAGACCTGCAGTGCACCACAGCTGGCCCTAGGCGTGGAATGGCTGCTAAATGCTGCTGCACATGCTCAGTGAAGGCACAGAGTGAGGATGGGCCTTTAGGAACCCCACGGTCCGGCCAGGAAGGATAGTAATAGTGTGTGACTTTCCTCTCTGTGGGACAGTCTCTCTGAAACACACACAAAACAAATCATCTTTAATATGATGCAACCACAGAGACATTTTGTCATTAAGTCTGAGCTCACTACCATCAAACTTCTTTTGATTAATTGCTGGTACTGATATAGAGCACATAGGAGACAACAGCAACCATTCAAGTTGCAAAGTGGATGATGAATGTGTCTTGTCTCACCTGTTTGAGGTTAATGGTGGTGATAAAATAATCTGGACCTTGTTTGCGGGTCACTGTTGTCACTTGGATCAGTCCGTGATAAACTGTCACTCGTTCCAGAGGCCAGTACTTTTCACACAGCACCTGCACATGCAGAAAAGCAAAGAACTGTGAGCAGCCATGTCTTGTCACTATATTATAATAGCAGAGTAAGGAAACTGTAAGATAACATGCTCTCAGAAATGTCAGAGCAGAAGACGAACCAGCACTACTAGAACAGCAAGTTTCCCTTTCTGTTTGCAACTCAATTAAATCAAGCACACACAAACCACTGCAAACACACACACACAGACTGATTGTGTCTTTCTCACTATGTCCTTGTGTCTCAGAGCCGTCACCATGACAATTATCCTGACGTTTTGCTCCCACACCATCCTCCAGAAGTCAGCCATAGTGTTGTGCAAAGGACCCTGGGTACATATGAAGTCTCTTTCTGTTCCCCCACCCTGCATGCAGACACAGTCATTACAGGATGAGATGAACAAAACAGACGGGCAGAATGGCAGGTAAGTAGGCAGAAAACTAATGAAGATGATAAAAATAAAATTTAAAATAACGATGAGGATCTGAATGAGATCTTACAGGCACAAAACTTGCATTGATGTAGTCAGAATGTGGTTGGGAATCGAGAAAGGACAGCCTCACCCGACAGTGGTCATCTATAACCAGATGTGGTCAAAAAATGGAAGGCAGACATATTAAAGTCTTGCACATTGCCAAACAGACTTGCTGTAAACACTTTTGTTACAATAAGTTATTTACACACATGGTAAAATGTAGGGGTATCTGTTCTTGTCTCTGTTGGCCTCCAAGTCCCCAGTTCTTGTGGGGAGGTCTTTACCAACCTCATTCAGCTCCTGAACAGAGGCCAAAGCAGATGTTGACATCAACATGCATCACAAATACATACAATATCAATACAATACAATATGCAATAAAATACAGTTTAAGATATCCTAGTGAAGTTTTACCTCAAACTCCTGTTTGAATCCTTTGTTATCATTGGCAGCAAGTGACCAACATCGATCATGGAGTTCCTGTTGGATCTGTGCTCTTGGGAAAGTTTGTACCCTGTGAAACATTATTTAAAAAGTAGTTTAAAATCTACATTGATAAGCTGTTTACACACTCAGACAACAGCCCAATTTCTAGTCAGAAAAAATAGTAAAAATGCCCTAACTTCTCCTTCAAAGAATTTGAAGGAGAAGTTTCTTACCTCATGTCTTTTTTGCAGTTGATAGGCAAAAACTACTTCAGCTGATGTTGAGTACCACTTTTCAGTGTTGATACTGTGACAAAAATATCAAATCCCCTGTCAAAAAAGTAATAATTGTAAATTAAAACCAATACCAAGAAAAGTAATAAAACCAATTGAAAAGCCAAGGTTTTGGTGAATTACCTCACTTTGTGTCTAGTTCCTATTTCCCCTTTTCTGGTAGTTCAAACGGAATGTTACCTGCTTAACAGTGTTATTTGACACCAGACCACAAAATTGTGCAGACGTGAACAGATTGAGCAGATATAATAAAGTTTGGTGCTTGCACAAATGTTTTTTTTTTTGTTTTGTTTTGTTTTTTTTGCATTTCCTAAGATCACTGAGTTTAGCAACTATTAAACTAAAAAGACTATACAATCAAACCATGTACATTTCTCATCATGTTGCCTCAATTTAACAAAAAACGAAGCATACAAAACATGCACAACACAACATGCAGGAACAGATTTAACACTGACGTGACAAGAAAGAAAACCTGGTCCAACAAGTTCCCAACCCTAAACACTTGAACACTAACAGCAGAAACTGAGAGAAGTCATCAAAGCAGCTTTAGCTTGTGTTTTTGTTTAGATGTTACCTTCCTCAGTCTGTTGTAGTTTGGTGTGTTACAGGCCGAAGATGAAGAGAAAATGGAGAAAGTGCTACTCCAATTCATCCTAAAATATGTCTGGTGTCGAGCTCTCGCTCTCTCTCTCTCTCTCTCTCTCTCTCTCTCTCTCTCTCTCTCTCTCTCCTTCCTTCTTCTCTGTCCTCATCATACTCCTTCTCTGTCAGCAGGAAGGAGTATGATGGGTGGAGAAAGTGGGTGGGGAGAGAGAGAGAGAGAGAGAGAGAGAGAGAGAGACTAATCTTTCCGGATGGTTTGCATTATACTGTATGTTAAGCTCAGCTATTCTTTGGCTGTGTACCTTATTGCATTTGGGAAGAACAGCATGTCTTAACTTCTTAGAAATGATTTCTGCCTCTCGGTACAGACTAATTCCTGTTACTTCCTGTATGTGTCTCAGGTGGTTTTGTTCTTTGATGTGAGAGATAAAAGCCATGTGAACCTGAAGCTCATGGTTTTGTATTCCTACTTAACATGAACAAATTTAGCAACGACTGACAGGGTGTTTCTGTCTAGTTTAAGGCAGTAAGATTCTGTTATTTGTTGTAAACAAAACATTGTGTCAATAATGTTCCTGCAAAAACGTTGCATCATAAATAAAGGTGTATTTTAAAAAAAGTGCACAGAGCTACAAGCTGTACATGCTGTGGTTCAAAGTTAGTAGTTAATGTGCAAAATCCACAGCATTTGATTTTTCCGCAAATATGGGCAAAAATTTCAACTATTAAACTCTATCCACATAGAATGGTATTAAACATAAGCTGTTACTTTATATGGCCACTGATTTAATCAATTTGCTTTACATTCACATACAGATGCTCAAAGGCCAATGATCCATTACTGTAATAATCTCTGAGGGATTCATATTTCTAGAGTCATCACAATATACAGTATCTTAGGTATGTAGTTGTGAGCTACAAGTCAATTTACTATACAGTCTAGTACTTTTTTTTTTTTTTACATCGTAACATAAGATTTTCTGTGGTGTGTTTTCACCTAGCTGTTGTATGGCATTTGTACATGTTAGAGCTTGGGTTGAAATGATTATAGCCTTGTATAAAAATCACTAAAAGCTAGTCCTTGAGTTAGTTTGATGCTTGACAAAAAGGGGTGCGATTCCTACTGGGTTACTGTGGGTAACGTATTTCAAATGGGGACCATTAGGGGTCCTTCATGTGACCCTCTGTTGTCCACAACACACTGAGAAATATTTATATACGTTTCACTCACAAGATATTGTTTTTTTTATGTTCTTTTCTTAAATTATTTTTTAATTTCATTTTAAAAGATTAGGATTGTGCTTATTTAATTAAATTTATTTAAATTAAATTAAATTTACTTTAATTTAATTTTGACTTTTGAGCTCTGCGGGATTTGGACGTCTGAGCTTTTGGCCGACTCCTTGGCTGTCGTTGCAATCAAATAAAATCAACTTTGAAAAAAAAAAAACATCTAAAATTGTTACCGTTGCTGTTGTTGATGCAAATAAATAGGTATGAGCGCATGCAGGTGGTCAGGCAGACTGCGCATGCGCATCTCTGATCCTGCTTAGTTTCTGATTAGCCTCTGTACAGACTTTATCTGATTGGATGGCAGCTAAAAGGAAGTACCGTAAAAAGCATGTGAATATGTCGCGTCTGTGTTTTATCCTCCGCGGTCCACTTTACTTATTTGTTGACAGTAGAAGGCAAACACGTTGAACACATTAACTCTCGGCACGGTCTGCCTTGTCGCTCATAAACGGTGAGTAATTTAAAAAAAAAAAAAGTAAAGACTTAAAGCAAACTTGAGGGTGGAAGACTTTTGAGAAGTGACACTTCCTGTTTAGTGAGACTCAGAAACGTCAGCGAACACAGGAAAGCAAGGTAAAGTTGTTTACTGTCTCTAATGTGTCATAACAGGCGGCAAGGGACTGAAAATATTTCAAAAGCTGTCAGCAAACAAACCTTATTCATTTTTATTCATTAATTTGTAATAACTAGTAATATTACAGATACTACAGACATTTCATACAGATGTCATGAGTATGACGGTGCACACAGACAGGAAAACAGTATGAACCACGAAGGTTAGTAATAATAAAATGTGATTTTCTTTAAAAAAAAAAAAAAAAACTGCACCTGTAAATTAGGATTGGATAATTAAACTTCTGACATGAGTCTCCTTATCCTAGATTAACTCATATCCAAATTTGAAACTGATAAATTGTATCAGAACCGTACAATTAAACTGAGAATAGTTACAACACCAGCCATGACCTCTAACCTGACATTTAACCAACCAACCAGCCCATAGTCCAATACAGGTCTAGAAACTGGCTAGGCTTTATGTTATGTGAACACAGACACAATAAATGGGAATGAGGGGAAAAAAAGGGAAAACATCAAAATATTACTGATCCAAGATGGGATTATGCTGTATGCTATTCCTAGTGTAACATTATGTTTAACACATTATGACACTTAACTCTCTCCAGAGCTCCATGTTGAGGCACAGTGATGAGTTCAAGGACTGGAGGCCCAGTGATGGCTCTATGTCTCCCACTCAGGTACGCCCTGGTCTCAGATGGCATGTCTTCTCACTGTAAGATAAATTTGCTGTCTGTATAGTCCCTTTCAGACATGCACCCCATTCTGTTAATTTGCTGGCAACTTAACACTTCAGCCTCGGTTTCAAAAAGGACCCAGAGTCACTTTTCCTTAAAAGTAGCGCTGGCAATTTTACTCGGTGGGACCTAGTAACATTTCCGTAACACTTCCTTCTCAGCACAAGTGTAAATAAATGCAGCCATGTTGTCAGCACGTTGTCAAGGCACTCTGACATTAAGCATTTTTGTATATAGCATGTGGACCAATCATGCAAGACTAGGAAGTGACACTTTAAAGTCTGTGCCTAGATTCCAGGAAATTGGTCTGATGCAGAAATTAGAGAGGCACTCTCCAACTGTGCCGAAGATGAGATAAGCAAACAGCTATGCAGCAGTCTGAGAGATGCCGTTGTGAAAGTGACTTTCTCGCCATGTTACTGTACCATCTCGCCTCCTGTGTTATGTGTAATTTCGTGCGTTACCCAGTCTCCTTGGCAGATTACAAATATTGTGCGAGAATTGTGCCTCTATCCATAAAGGTCCTTGCATGTTTGAACAGAAACTTTATGGCACTTTGCCATAAAGGAGGCCTGTGTTTGAATGGCCAAAAGCTACCACTTTAACAGATAGGTGATGGCAGCAAGTTAACCATGTCAGTAAATGACTTATGAGAACCACAGTGTCATAATTGTGTCTCCGTGCTGATTCAGGATGTTAAAAGGCCCATCAGAAGAGTGCGAAGTCCATCCAGACCCTGGGCATGCCAGTCCCCTTCTGATAAATCGAGGTTTGGAGGGCGATTCTGCAAGCCACGGTAAGACTGGCAGGGTGAGAAATAGCCCCACATTGTATTTTTGTTTTCTTCACATTGAATTCCCTTTCTATGCAAGAGAATAGACTGTTAAGTATTGATGGTGACCGTGGCATCCCCCTACTCCCAGTTTTCTAAGGGAAGAGCATTCATTTTGGAAACCCAAGCTTGCTATCCAGAAGCATTACAGGTTCAACCCCCGATCCTATTTCCACCGGAACGATCGCTTTCAGCTGAAAATACAGCACACTGCGCTGAGAGAGAGGAAGCGAGAGCGAGTGAGGGAGTGGGAGTGGGAGCAGAAGAGGGATGTGGAGCGGTATGAGCAGAGAGAGAGCTGTGATGTAAACTTGTCTCTAAAAGAAGACATTGGTAAGTTCGTATCTGCAAAAACACTCATCATCTTTTCATCTCACTTATCCACTTAACCAGGGAAATACAGGCTCACTTTTTTTCTTGTGGATTTAGACTTGTTTACACAGAATACAATCCAGTGTAATGACACAAACTATCCTCAGAAATTGCCATAGCGTTGCATAAATAACCCTTTGGAATTCTCAACAAAAACCCTAATCTTTACGGAGGTATTTTTCATTTCATAACATGTTGGATTACATTATTTTGTAAAAATGAAGGTGCATTTTATAAAGTGACCACCAGGTGGCAGTGTAAGGAAGCACAGGCCCACAGCATTTTCATGAGCACTTTGCATTACAAATATTTGGAGGGCATTTACTCATCACACTATCTGCTGGTTGGTAGTCACATTCAGGTAGCAACAAACCAGCGTTACATAATAGTGCTCAGAAAGATGCTTTTTCTGGCTTCAGATGGATTATGTCAGTGCTTTGATCAGCGAATTGAAGGCCAATCACATTTGTCTCAAAACGTTTCATGGAATCTGTAATTTGGCTACACTCGGAAGATTGATTATGCACCTCATTTGAGGTCAGTGGCAAGATTCTGCTGCTGTAAGCCAAACAGAAGGCTTAAAAATATGGAAAATCAGGAACTCTTACTGATTGTTACTGTCTGTTTTGTTACTTCAAGTCCACATCTCATCATTTGCTGTGATCTCTTTGACATTATGAACTGATTTTTTTGACGACTGTAGCGTTGGCATGTTTGTACCTTCTCTGGCACTCAGACGCTGTATCTATGCGCACACTGCAGCACTGTGGAGGTGTGTGTTTGTGTATGTGTGAGTGTGGAACAGGTTTTTTATGTGCCAGAGTGATGCGATGATGGTGACTCATCGGTGGTTTGTGTGTAAGAGAGAAAGAGAGAGGCGAGCCAGTAACATATAATGAGCCGTAACAAAGCTCTTGCCTCACATAGGAACGCTGTAGTTCAATGCTAGAAGGATTATTTCCCAACTATCATCCAGCGGCAACTTGAAGACAATAACCACTTTTCTGACATGTGATTGAAACAAGTGACAGAGAGAATAGGAGGTTAGAAAGCATAACAGAAACTGTAGTAGTGATCAAAAGACATGGATAGAATCCCAGTTATGGATAGGCATGAAAAATAAAATAAATGTACCAGAGCTGCCTTCTGCATTCTGTTTGTGCTGTGTTTTGTGTTGACCTTGTGGTTTGTATGTTTTCCAGCTACTAGACGATATTTCTTCTCCAGGTCAACTTCCAGCCGAGATAAGGACAAGCAGTTTAGTGTAAGTTTACAAGCAAAAACAAAATGCCCTGCTTTTTCCACCACTTTCCATGTCTTTCTGGGATATTTCTGCTGTTTCAGAGAACATGAAAGTCTAACCATAACTTAAAAATAATCAAATGCTATCTTTTCCAAAAAAAAAAAAAAATCTGTTTAGTTTAGGGCAACATTTTGAGCATTTTTTGTTATCATGATATCATTTTTAAGACATATACAGTAAACACAGTTTTTCTTTTACTGATTAAGATAAATAAAATAAATAAATAAAGATTGTCTATCATTTGCAGTGTAAACTTCATAAGAATATGGCAGAAAACTGCCTCTTACCAGACTACATAATTTTTGAGCCTGTTTGCAGAATCTTCATTTAACTCAAAAAAAAAAAAAAAAAAAANAAAAAAAAAAAAAAAAAAAGCAGTCTGCAGTCAGATCAAGATATTATATTTCATTTTAACCCAAGCAGATGGGCTTTGTTAGTCATGCATGAGTTTAGAACAGAACCCCACGTAGCTGTAATGCAAAGGCACAGCTGCTCAGAAAGATTGAAAGATTGGATTCTTGGCTGACCTAAGCACAGAGCGAGGAGAGGAGCGAAGCATCACGTGATGAAATGCCTTTGCTCACTGATGCAGCAAAGTTGCAGTGAAAAGAGAAAGAGAAAGCAAAATTCTGCATCCCAATGCAGGCTCCAGATCCTTCAGAGGCAAGCTTGATCCTCACCAAACATGTTCTAGTTTTCACTACAAAATTTACTGAAATGGTCGACAAAGTGGTAATACATTGATAAACGTAGACAAATTCCGTTATGCCAGAGTTTATACCTGTTGTATAATTTCAACACATGATTGACAACTGCCAAATATTCTACCCCTCAAAAGATAAATACATATATAACATATACATTGATGTGATACTGACTGATGACTACTGACTGCATGCACAGTATCTGGAAAATAACAAATTGATCATGCGAAAATTCCCAACTTTTGAGTTAATGAGAATCCCTTCTATGTGCCACTAAAGGACCATACCAGTGGTTTTGCATGTTTGGTTGTATGTATGGTCACCCAAGGCTGGGTGATTAAAGTTATTAAAGCATCATACATATGTCCTCCAAATTTGGGCAAATGGCTGATGCATTCCTTGGATACATCTTTAAAAAGGAACAGTCTTGTCGATCTGTTGAAGTCCTAACATAGTCTGAATAATTTTTTTTTTTTTTAATTATGGAAATTTGAGGTAATTTTGCATAACTCAAGAGTTTATCTTAATAGCGTCACAGAACATTAATAATTTTCTGTATTAAAACATCTATCTGAATTTTCAAGAATGACAGATTCCAGTCATGTTTAGATGTTTTGGTGGTGGATGATGTTATATTTGTTATGGACCTCTCAGTCTTATTTGGTAAGTGTACATGTGGTCAATAACACGTAACGTGTGATTTGATTTGGATTTAACAAAGCAACATGACGAGTGAAAATATGGTTATGCAACTGATTTGTTTTTTCAAAACCAATAAGGAAAAAAGGCTTTTTCATGTGCACCATTTAAATTTGTTAATGAAACACTCGCACAAATCCCTGTTTTTCTGTACATGTTTTATGACAACGTCTACAGAATTTAGTACGCCGATGTAGAATTTTAGTTTAGTCACCATTTGATCATTAGCAGCTCAGTCATTATCAGCTTTTGCAGCCGTGTTTTTTCGCCGGCTGTCTCATTACTACATTCCTGATCTTTGGCTTCATTATCTTTAGCAGGTTTCTCAGAGTGAAAGGAACCAAAGCAGAGAGAGAGATCACAAGACGAGCAAAAGCAAAGAAAGAGAACGAAGTAGAGACAGACAGCTTTCTTCATCTGCGATCCAAGAGGCTGCACGAAACAGAGCCATTCAACAGAAGAGGAAAGAGATTGAGAAGGTCAGTGTCACTCCACACACACACACACACACACACACACACGGACGCACGCACACCTTGGGAGAGGGATAGTTATGAACAGACAGGGAGGAGGAGAGATAAGAGATGCTGGGATTAGAGAGAATAAGGAGGAGAGAGGGAAGATCTCAGTGCTGGGAGACAGAGACAAGAAAAGAAGAGATTTGTTTACTGTAGTCTGAACATTAATTTTGAAATGCTGAGGCAGAGAGAGAGAGAGAGAGAGAGAGAGAGAGCANACATTAATTTTGAAATGCTGAGGCAGAGAGAGAGAGAGAGAGAGAGAGAGAGAGCATCATTACCATCTCCACTTTGCCGAGCCTAACAAAGATGCTCTTATTCATCACGGGATTTGATTGATGGGTTGGATTTAGTGTATTTAAAATTGAGCAAAAACTTAAAATATAAATTGTGAGGCTGTTTATCCGCCTCACCTGCATCACACAGCAACATGAGACGCATGCCTGCAGCACAGCATTAATGCGACCCTCCATGTGGCAGACATTACACGAGTCTGTTCATTGCTGCATGCTTGTGTGAGAGCGAGTGTGTGTTTCCACCCACTTGAAGGGAGACGTGGCCTCTTGCTTTTCATATCTCCATGGTTTTAGAATAAGCGAGGCATTGCGAGAAGGCGGTCTGGCAACAGGTAGCTGATGCAAACTTATGCACGAAATGCCATACACACAATACTTGTGAACAGGCACACCACAATACTTGTGAACAGCATACATGTGAGCATTTGTGAATCCATTCAGCGGTAATGGAAAACACAAGACTTCTCGCTCATTTGTTGTTCCCTCTTGTCATCCCCACAACATTGCTTTTTTTTTTTTTTTTTTTTNTTTTTTTTTTTTTTTTTTCTTTCCTTGCTTTCTCTCGTCATCTCTACGTCCCATTAATGAACGCCGATGACATTTGACACGTCTTTCAGGTTTACTACCAGGAAAGTGAAATGTTTCACCTGGTGGTGAAGATGCTGATCAAAAAGGACCCGTCACTGGAGCGTCCCATCCAGTCCTCACTGCAGGAGAACCTCAGGGACATCGGTGTGCGTTGCGTGGAGGCCATGGAGAAGTTTATCCAGGAATATGACTCCAGGGAGCTATCTTACTGATCACACACTCGTTTGTGTGTCTATACAAATCTTGAGAGATGTTATTCAGGTGATAATACAATATAATGCTTGTGAGTTTTTTTTTTTTTAATATTTGCTAATAGGTGTAATGTGCTCGTTCATGCTTGTCTGCTGCCTGGACAGTCTCTGTCAGCGCTCAAAGTTACAGTGACATGAAATGGAAATTTTTGTACGCTGACTTATGAGCAAGCTTTGTTTGCAGTGCCTATTGAAAATGTACTGGGCCGGACTTTATGGTGTGCGCCGCAGCTTGCCATACATGCCCATGGAGCAGAGCACATGCAGCTATGCCGGGAGCGTATCCTGCCGTACACAGACAACTTTTTATTGGCACAGTTCAATTCGAGAACCGCTCATCCAAACAACTTCTCATGCAACACTGCTTGTCCTTGGGTCCTGAGCATTATACCTGCCGAATTTCAGCTTCATACAGTGCTGGGTTGTCATGATATTGGTGCCACAGATGGATGGACAGAGATTTCTGGCTTTATATTTAGATATGATGATGAAAATGCACTGTGATTGTATTAATCAGTAGCATCTTGTGAAGAAAACAAAAAAATATACTTAATTTATTGTTATTCAGTCAGATTTTCAAAATCTAATTTGACACATTAAATGTCAAATGGTTAACAAATTTCTTCATATTATTCCTGGCTACATAGATGATGCTAATTGCACAATACTGATCATAGTAATGCATTTATGGGTCAGTAGGTGACTGGGGCAGGTGCTGGTATTTAAGTTTGGAGCGTTTGCTGGATGAAGAACAGCATCAAAAGAGATTTTCGATGTTTGACCATCTGCTGAGAAACAGACGGTGTTTCCCTGGTGAAACACCAACCGTCACTCCAACTAACCAAGCAGAAATCAGCCATGACCAACCAGATCCCTGAATATAAGATACAACTTCCAGGTTGGTCATTGAAGTACACTTTATTTTCAGTATGAGACCACAACAACAAATTGACATGCAAGTCTCCCTATCTCTACATCATGTTATACAAATAATGATTCTTAAGTTACAAAATATATAAATATTTAAGACCATATGTACATAACATTTACATTACTACATCCATTACTTTAATAACATTTTTATTACTATATATACATTTAACAGGTATTATTCTTTAATATTATTATAGTTATTGTTAGTTTCATTATTATTATTAGCGTTATTATTTTTTAAATCATCTATAGGTAAACTCAATAAACAAAGCATGTTGCAGAAGAGAAAACGGGACCATACCTGACGTTACTGTTGCCTGAATGGTCAAGGAGCGGAAGCCGTGCGGCGCTCCGTCCCTGGTAAAGCATGAGAGCAGGCTATGTAGAGCACAAGGTTCAACAGACTATTTGTACAAGATGATAACGGGGGCTAGCGAGCCAACACTATATTCCAGCAGCTTTTGGATTCCACTGAGGTAAACAATGACATAGCTTGGAATCTAGCACGTAGCTTTCACTATCCCAACACAATTTCAGATTTGTCCACAAAGAATAGGTTTGTCTGGCCGGGGTTCAGATCCCTGTGCTGCGACGAGCACAGTCAGAACACCGCAACACCTCCTTTTTAATCTGTAGAGCTGTTCATTCTGTCTTGAACATGGATACGCACACAGACGCACACACACATCATTTTATTTACCTGGGACCACATTATATTTAGCAGTCTTTGAGACATCGCCGGATTTTATCTCCATCGTACTTCATTCTGTTGTGTAATCCAGCTACGCTTCCTCTTACGATTAGATCATTCTGTGTAGGTGTACACAAATGCTACCTAGTGTAGAGTTGTGTAAGCTTGCACAAAAAATAGGCCTTTTCACCCCATAACACACACACACACACACACTCTCCATTGTATTCACTCTCACTGTCCGCTGTATCACTCTCACCTTCCCACTCCCTCTTTTTCTTCTCTCTGTTGCTATTACGATCTTCTTACCGCTCTCATCTCTTATGCTCCTGCTCATCCCTCCCCACCTCTTTGCTCTACATCTAGGAAATGATGCAGTTTTTGCTCTTCCTCCTCTGGCGAGTATGCAGTTGGCCATGAATTGGTCCATGTAGCGGCCCATGATGACCGCCTATGCCAGAGGGGCTGTAGCGATGGCGCAGCTCCTCGTTGTTGATGTAACAAAGCTGCACAGGCCGAGGGATGGGTTCCCCCAGGAAGTAACTCTCGTCTTCCTCAGACTCTGAGGAAGAGGAACAGCTGGAGCACCATGGGTCAGCAGCCTCCATGTAATTGTTGCCCCAGCATGGCCCACTCTTACCCACAGGTTGCCACCCAGCATTCTGGAGGGTGAGATCAGAGGTTGTGCGGGGACAGGGCCGGTGCAGTTGTTGTCGGTATCCACCTGGTTCCAGGCCAAACAACTCCCTAGCAACATGACCAGGGGGAAAGCGGTCGTAATCCTCCTGGACACGGCGGTAGGGCAGCTCCGTCACGTGAGCAGGCCGATCTGCCACTAGGTGCAGGGCATTGTCAGAGCGGGAACGGCGAGAACGTTTGTGGTGGCGACTGCTGCGGTTCTGTCCATTACCGTGGTTACCGCGATGGTGTTTGTGGCGTCGTGGCTGTGGCTGCTGTTGTTGAGATACAGATTCCTGTCCACTGATACGCCGGCGGGGCATTCTATCGCTCATCGGAGCCATCCTCAGGTTTCCACTGCTGCCCATCACACCAATGTGTTTGCCGTCGAAGGCCAGTGGCTGTGGGGCATCCCAGTACTGCAGTGGATAGCCCACTCTCAGTGGAGTGTAGTTGTTGCCAAAGGGGCGAGAGGAGGACAGTGACTCTGTGCTGTGGAACTGGACTGAGGAGCTGAGGGTACCCATGTTGCTCTTTTCGGACACATTCACACCCGAGTCCTTACTGAGGTCAGGCATCGAGAATCTAGACAAATGCTCCTGACGCTTACTGACGCCATCCAGAGAGTTACCTGTCAAAACCAAAAAAATCACGTCACATTTTTATATCATCTGCTGTTATCTCATATTGTTTAATTCATTAAGGTGTACCTGTAGCATTGGACATAGTGAGGGAGTCCATGGATCCATGAGGGGTCTGTTCTAGAGGAGTGAGAGGTTTGTTGAAACTCATGGCATTTATGGGGTTCCTCCGAGTTAGCGGGGGCCTGCCATCTCTCTGGGCACCATGTAGGCTGATGCTTCTCTTGTCAGAGAAGCCCTGTCCCTGACTAGACATCTCATTGAAGCTCATCTGGGTGCGGAGCTTGTTTGGCCTGAACTCATCCTGACTATGGTGGATCCAGTTTTCATTAAAGGAGTGGCCCCTCAGGGCAGCCATAGGGGTCCTCTTGGTGTTGCCTTGCTCCTTTCCCCAAGAACCAGGCCTTTTGCCTGGGTTGACGGGACTCTGGGCTGGAGGATGAGCATTTGGGTTGGGATTGTAGCCCTGCCTTGGGTTACACTGGCCCAGAAGATGTGTAGATGTTGTGGTGGGAGGGGGTTCTTGTTGGGGGCTCTCATAGGNGGTTACACTGGCCCAGAAGATGTATAGATGTTGTGGTGGGAGGGGGTTCTTGTTGGGGGCTCTCATAGGCAGCAGGGGTGTAAGATTCATCCCGGCTCATCCACACTTGATTAAGGCTTGGGGCGCGGCTTGGGGTGCGGCTGGGTGTGCGGTTAGGCGTTCTGCTCGGCGTCTGGCTAGAGGAGAGGCTCAAACGGTCCATCTGAACAGACAGAGGGTCAATTTCAGCAGACAGACGATCGGGCATGGGTGGAGGAGCTGGCTGACGGGTCTCGGCACTCCGCCTCTCTTGCTCAGCATTCCGACGCTCCTTTTTCCCAATCTTGGTGCTGTGGCGGGACTCACGGGAACGAGCACTCTGGAAGGCTGAGTCTGAAGAGTCAGACTCATCTGGGTCCTGATTAGTTCAAATACAGCAGAGCAGTAAATTATTAGTAACAATGATCAATTAATTGATTAGTCAGTTGACAGAAAACTGACAACAATTTTAACTGATTGAAAGATCGGCTGATGTTTCATTAATTTTCTGTCATATCGCTGGAAATTGATTCCAATAAAATACTAGTCCACCTGTCCAGCACTGCAGGACCGCGAGCAGAAGATCTGCCCCTGCTTTGGCAGAAAGGGCCGACCCAGCAGCGAGCGCTTGCAGTGGGCGCAGCAGAAACATTCCTCGGTTGCATGCCAGTGCTGTCCGTCATACGTCATCTGGCCTTGATCAATGCCTGAGGTGAGATGGAAAAGACGTAAATCCAATTACAATAGGGTTAGCTTCAACCATTCACTGCTTTAAAATGGAACGATGATACCAGCTATGCTATTTTTAATACTGCTTTTAAAATTCCCTACTAGAAATTATTCGGTCATCCAGTGAAAATATCAAGAAAACGAAATCTGCCTACAGGGTGAGCTAAAGTTACATAAGAGTTCTAAAAATTACCCTAAAAAAACTAGACATCACAAAACACTATCCGCCCTTAAAACTAGAACTAAAGAATTTGATTCAATTCTTCAATTCTTGTTTATCTTCACATAAGCAATGAAACTTTGTCTTCATTCAGCTCATTTTAGCGTCTTAAAACAGCACAACAGATTTTTGCTTGTCAAAGCCTTGCCATTTCTGCTAAAGCTGTAAACAACAAACACCTCACAAGAGGTGTTATTTGTTGTTTACAGAAGTGTGAAGAACTCAACCAGGAATGGATCATGTAGCAATCAAGTGTCATTTTCTTGGTTCTAGTGCAGTGATCTGTTTTGTTCACACTCATGTCTGGAAAACTCCTTAAACAGTAAATAAGTCAGAAGTAATCTCACTGCAGACAGATTTTGTTTTCTGACATTTTCCCATTGTTTTTTTTTTTAAAAAACAAGATTTTTGGGACTCGCTTACAGACAAAAATGACTTGATAAGATCTTTTTTCGGTGTAAGCTAAGCTCATTTTTGTAAGCTATGCCTCTCAGAGCTATAATGGCATTACTGGGAGTGATGCAATTCAGTACAATACAATATTATTTTCTTAAAGGAGAACATTTGTGATGTCATGCCCAAATGCGATTACTCGATCTGTGAGATAACATAATCCACTTCGCCGGTTCTACTCCTAAGTGGAAGAAATCATCTATTGCAGCTCGCATGTAGACACAAGGCCACATTCAAGAAACATGCAGATTCCTTCACTGTTACTAGAGACAATAATAACCATCCAAATGTTGACGCTCTGACTCCGCCTCTCCACAGCTGCGCTACACAAAGCTCTGACGTTAGCTGCACTTAACTATGCTCCCTAAATAGCTGTTAGAGGTTTTCTGTGATGTTGGTGTAAGAAAGAAGCGGCCGCATACACCGTTGACCATTGACCACTCATACGTTATGTGGGGAATGTGTATAGAGTGTTGTACCTATGTGTTCTCCACACGCGTCACAGTACTCTGCGTAAAGGGACTCGAAGCAGTTACAGCAGTGCGGCCGTCCATCCTTCATGATGTAACGCTGGCCGCCGAGGGCTGTCTCACACTCAAAGCAGCAGAAGTGCTTCATGTGCCAGTGCCTGCCCTCTGCCTCCGTGCATTCATCAGCGAAGATGATCTGCATGACACACACATTGCATCCATCAGCACAAATATATTACACAAAGAGATTTCGGTGAGTTGAATGGTGGTCATCTCAGGGCTCCATCCTAGCTTGGCATATTATTATTATTTTTTAAATTCACATTACCCTTAGGATATGTCATTCAGAGACACAAAAGGCATATTTTCTGATGTTCACAACAATTCAGATGAATTCAAAAATCAGCTCTGACATGGCAAAAGTTCGGTGTCCTCTAATAAAAATGTTGCTGGTTTATTCTACAACAAACTTAAGTGAGCTCATAATATTAGCTGTACAATACTATTTCTATAGGAAAATCAAAATGTTATTATTACTGTTACCGTGACTATACAATCACAACATTATTGCGCTTCAATTAGTACAGAATAATGCAGCTCGAGATTTCATCTTTATTAAACAGTAACGGCCTGCCTGCATTGCATTAAGTAGAAAACAGACTTTCTCAGATACGGCAAGAACACTGAGACATCTTTTCACATCAGACCAATTAAAGCCACGTCCAAGTCTCTGAACCAATCCCAACCCTGGAAGGCTTTAAGCCCATTCAGCCACACCTCATCACAGGCACAGCAGCGGGGTTTCAGCCTCTCGGCGTGGTGTCGGCCACAGTAGATTTTGCCATCTTGGTAGAAATAGATTAGATCCACCAACAGTTCCTCACACATGCTGCAGACAAAGCAATGAGGGTGCCAACATTTTCCATGGCCAGCCCTCACAGCAAATACCACAATGTCCCCTCCGTTTATCTGACCCCCACACTGAAGGAAAGGAAAGGAAAAGAAAGGAAACAAGTAGGGGAGGGAAAAAGGAGAGAAATATAAGTTTTAAGTAGAGAGAGAAAATGCCACTTGCATATGATCTATGAAGTGTTTTCTGTTTGCAATCAATTTCATCGATCTGATGAAACATCAAAGAGAAGCCATGCATGCAAAACAGAGCATATAATTTAGAAATGGGCAAAGTCATATAGATTCTAGGGGAAAAAAAAAAAACACAGGGGGAAGCTCTAAACTCCAAACTTTCCATTCTTTGAAAAGGAACGAAGGCAGAAGGAAGGGAGGGTTTTACCTTATCACAAATTGCCCCGTTGATGGTGAGGGGGAAAGGACGGACGTTGCCTCTGCCCAAATTGTCCTTCTTCCGTTGGTTGCTGAAGAGCTTAAGCTCTCTTTTCTCCTCTTCATCCAGGCCATTACAGTAACGCACCTGAAGACCATACTTAGTCATCATATTGACTAGGGTTGCCACATTTGTCTTTATTGTAGGATACTAAAATGCTTCATAACTATTGGAAGATGTAAGATCCACAAATTCATAATGTATAAATAAGTGAGACAAATTCATTTTTAATATTTTTATACCTCATTGTCATGTGGTGGCAGCTGGTGAAGCAGTTGTTTGATGCGATATTTCTCTCCTGGGCTGTTTATATAAGGGACCTTCTCTTCTGGTAAGGAGTTATAATACTGATGGACCTGAAAAAAACATATAAAAACCGGTGGTTTTAAAAATGGCAACAGACTTTTCAGTTATCAAGTATAAAAGCTGGCAGCTGACTCATTATGTATCTGAAAGGACAATACCGCTGATTTTGCATATTTGAGGCCAATATGTACAACCCGCATACACGTTATGTTACTGACAACCATTTCCCAAAATATACAACTGGAGTGGTAAATTTTAGAATTTTTTTCCTACCTTCCAGACTACCACTGGTTTTTATTCTGTTCAACTTGTAGAGACTTGACACACTTGAGATAAGCAGAGAACATGATGCCTATTGAGTTTTTTGTCAAAATAACTTTATTTAACTGGTGCAACACAGAGCTGCATGGAAGACAATGTATGTCTCCGCCAGGGAACATAGTCCCAGGAGAAGACGGCTTTTACCGAGAAATTAAAAATGATGCCTTCTACATTCTAATACATGATAGTAGGCAAAACACTGAATTTTAAGATGGGTGTATCATCTGAACATTTGATTTCGAAAGATTTGGCTACTTGTGAAAATAACAGGAAAAATAAAATACAGTTTTATGTTTTGGAAATTGTCAATAATGTAAAGTGTATGCAGGTAGTATTTATTGGACTTAAACATGCAAAATTGCTGGTATGGTCCTTTAAAGGTGTTGATATATTTTAATGTTTTATTTTCATGGTGGCAAAACTTCAGATTAATCCCAAGCTTCAAATGAATTTATTATTCTGGTCTTTTGATCTGACCTCCATAACTGTTGTCCTTGAGCATCTCTGTCTGCAATTGAATTTATGCAGCACAATGAGCCTCGTGCTGCTGCAGCACAAACAATCTTGAACAGCATCAGGTTCTTTGAGTTTTCAGCCAAACACTGAGATTGCTGAGGAAACTGCAGCTCATGATGAATAACATGGCATCTATGAACCATAAACTCCTTTTGGATTTACATGTGTGAAAGAAAAAAACCCTTAATTTGCATTTGAGAAGTAAACACTCATCTGATGGTAAAAAGTATTCTTGCCACTTCTTGCCAATTTTCAGCATAACAGTCTTTTGATGCAAAATGATCTGTCATTCTTTATTTTGATGAAATTGTTGTAAACCAATTGACATTGTAAGTGAGCAGAAGACCTGAGAGGGAAAGGAAGTGTGTGCTGTTCAGTCTTTGCTGCGGAAAGTGACGCTGAGCCTGAAGTCAGTTTTGTTACTCGGAGTCATTTGAGTTCTGGAACATAAGTGAACATGATGCTTTTGTTTTACACTGTGAATCACTTTAATGTCACTTTACAGAGAGAACCTCACACCCATCTAAAAAAAACCCATTAAATTCAAGTGCATTAAAAAGCAACAGGCAGCTGCAATTGCCTTCATCTCCTTTTGGATGAGAGAGGCTGCAGCCTCTTTCAGCATCCTGTCAAGATGGCTGACTGGAGAAAATGACTGTTATCAGCCCAGCCTGTCATCTGTTAACAGAGCCCCGGGAGACCTGATGTATTAGAGTGCAGCACTTACTAAATAAAGACAAAAGTGTTTAAACCAATACAGTTGGACAGAATCTTTGTATCTGCTGTTCAAACTGGTGAAAAAAAAAAGAACAAAAACCCAGAACGACGTAGAAATGTTCTCCAAAGAATGCACACAGTTGATTACATTACAATACATTACATTACATTAGACTGGTCATGCATGCAATTAAAAGACGTTTAAACTGCAAATGAGTCCAGACAGGGAATTTTCAGAACCTGGGTGCGTAACACATTAGCTCACATTTTCAATTAGATTCATCCAAATCTACATCAGTGGCTCAAATTGCTTCCATTCCTTGGGGTTTAAATTTGCAAGGACATATGAGATTGTAGAACAAACTGATTCCTAACATTGGAAAGGCTTTCTGAAGTCAGTATTCAACAGTTTGTAGAGTTTCAAAAGGACACCACCTAGAAGAACACAAACAATATAAAAACAGATACACAGACTAATTCAGACATTTTCCTTCATTCACTTCATTTCTGTTCTTCTGCAATTGGTTAATCAGTCCGCAGTTCTTCTGCAGTTTGTTAGATTGTCATTTTCTGAGACTGAACTTGGTTCCTCCACACTGTCAGTGTTACTGACAGCTGAACAATGTCTTCACAATTAGACTTCCATGAAATGTCTGACAGCTCTCAGTGACTTGTGTGTGACCTCTTCCTCCTCGGCCCTCCAACCAGACTAAAACACCATGAAGGGGATCTGACCATAATAAACCGCAATAATCCATTGTCTTGTTTTAAGATCAGTGAAATTTCTATCTCGCCAAACACATTATCATATAATAATTACATTCGTTTCTCTGATGCAGTTCAATTTGATATGGCGCGGCTCAGCTGGA
The DNA here is from genome assembly GCA_014773175.1 of Lucifuga dentata. Lineage (NCBI taxonomy): Eukaryota > Metazoa > Chordata > Actinopteri > Ophidiiformes > Bythitidae > Lucifuga > Lucifuga dentata. Next base: position 59,304 of record VXCM01001850.1, read on the forward strand.
CAAAAATATGCATGAGCTTACAAAGCAATTAGGATTGAGGAGAAAGGGGGTGTCAGACTCGGGTTTGGGATGACATGCTTTTTTATGAGTTGAACTTGAAAAGATTGAAAAGAGGAAATCGTAGAGCTAGTTTGTATATACCTGTTCAGGACTGAGGCCAGGGGGAACCCAGGCATATTCCTCTAGCGCACATCCAGAGTCATCATCAGAGGTGGAGTTCCTCTGGAAGTCGTACATCAGCTTGGTGATGGTCTTCTCCATCTCCAGAGACATGGCGGTCACAACATGCTCCTCAGCACAACCGCTTCAGTGGACACAGGTATTCCTGTTTTGGAGAAAGGAGAAGGAGAAGGAGAAAAGGAGGGGTTTTACATTATATGCCAACACCATTTATAGAATGTGCAGATTCAGATTCTCCAGCAGTAAATATCACCCATATGGAAATCTATTATATAAATATCTCCCCCCCNCCGCACACATGCACAAACCACCTAAGAGAGGTATTCGTATATGCTTGGGTAAGTGGAAAATGTAACAGTTATATCTCTTCTGGCTGCAACCATAAGGAAAACAAATTTGTGTAACTTATAAATGTGCAAATGTAAAAGTATATAAATATATATATATATATATATATATATATATATATTCATATACAGTATGTTTGGCAGTGTATGTTAAACATGCACATATTGTCATGCAATACCACATCTAAAATAAAGAATATTTGCCATAGATGACATAAGTTCTACATAAGCCATTATGTAATAAATAAATATTATTTTCATAAAACTCAAAAATAAAGTTTTATGTTTTTATAAAAAAAAAAAAAAAAGNAAAAAAAAAAAAAAAAGGTTCACATACATATATCCATGAAAATATATGAAAATGTTCCAATTTCAAATAGGTGCATATATTACACTTCCATATATAATATATATGCCGTGCACATATGCAAATACATTACATATACGTTTCCACATAAGTAAAAGGTTTGATTGATAATTTCTGAGCCTAACACACAAGGAAGTAAGCAAGAACTGTAATATTTTTGTGGAACTGTATGATTCTGTCTTTCTCAAACCACGTTCACTTAAGCTGATTGTGACTTACAAGTTCCAGAGTACACAACAATCTGTGAGTTGTACTAAATGGACAATTAAGGCAAAAATGCATTTTTGCTTGTTCCTTATCATGACTGTGGTTATGAACTAGTGCAGCACCGACCCCTCTCACCTGATGTACTCCCTACAGATTCACATTTTCCCAAATGTGGAAAAACATTTAAGATGGATCCCAATTTGCCAAGCTTAGCTGAATGTCTATTTGGACAGTAAAACAAACAAACAAAAAAAACTCCTATGAAATTGGAATAAGATCCCTCTAGCAGATTATGTTGAAAAATAACTGCAACACCTCAGATCTTTCTATGATGGACTCACAACTTAGCAGTCAGCCTTTGTATACATATTAGACTTCAATATGAGCAGGTGCAGCAGAACTATAGAAAATGAATTACAGAGATGAAGCACATCCACTAACATGGATTCAGCCTTTAGGAAAAAAAGGAGTCACTGTCTCATGTCATCATTGCCAGACCACTACTACTATATATGCAATTATGGCTTTTATATATATATATACATATATATATATGAATTAGTGAGAGCAGAGATCAATCTGATCATCTCAATTTTTACTCGTTCTGGCTGAGAGGAAAACAGCTGCACACATGACTAATACATGAATAATTAACAGGACTCGGTATTGCCTACACCACCAAAGTATGGAAATGAAATGCAATTAATTTGCAGGCAACTAGAACATTTAGTGGGGTAACAGCGAGAGCAAGAATGAGTTCTAATTGTTTATATCACATGGCTTGTTATCTTGAATAATGATGAGTGGATAGCTATTACAGATGATTATTCTAAAGTGGAAGAACCAATCACGGCTCTCAAAAATATCTGGCCTTAATATATTTTCAGTGATTTCTGAGCTTGTTGTGATGTAATCAGTGTACAGTCTGATCAATGGGTTGATACTGAAAACTGAGACAACCAATGAGAGGCAGCGATTCTTAGCTTTTGTGTGTAGAGGCCATAAACCAAAGTCATAGCACTTCATGGACAAAGACTGAGTAGAAACAACACTAATGATGATGATGATGATGGTGGTGGTGGTCTGTGTTGGCATAAGAACAAGCTCTGACATTTCTGATTCCAAACGATGTTCCAGACAGAAATGTTATTTGTCACATATTAGAAATCTTAGGGGGGGGAAAAAAAACCCCAAAAAACAAAAAACAACAGCGGCCAAGGAAGAGCAGACATTTCCACAGACTGAGCGAGTNAACCCCAAAAAACAAAAAACAACAGCGGCCAAGGAAGAGCAGACATTTCCACAGACTGAGCGAGTGAGTCAGCCTCCATCCAGCACAGCTCAGTGCTGTTTATCTCTCTCTCTCTAAGATGGGTGCTGTTGATTCCTCTGCAAGGAGAGATGGCAGGTACGTAACCCCGAGCCCCTGGCTTGGCCTCAGGTTGTTACTGAAGGTGTTGGTGGAGGAAGTGAAAGAGGCCTGCTGGGAAACCAATTGCACTTGGCCTAGCTCTGAATTGTGATGAAGATTATGTATTATAATAAACTAGATTAATAAACTGTATTACATTCTGTAAGGTAGAAATAAATTAGAGCTCAAATCCATGCAGTATAGTCACTGGTATGGAACTTATTTGATAAATGTGAAACCTCATGAGGAAACAAGGTGTCTGCCACCATGTGACTTATGGTGGCGGTATGATATCAGATCATCAAAATGCTGGAGAACCAAACTATAATTTTATTACATTCTGACATCAAATTAAATGTTATTTCACCCTATGAGTCAGGGGGGAGCTTGTAGCTACATATTCAGCTTTTATGATACAAGACTTGCCTTGATATTCCTATTGTGAGAGTCACAAAACATTAAGTGTTAATGTAATGTCTGAATTTTGGTAGGTATGGTAGATCTAGGAGAAAATCCTATCAGGATTTTAATGGACAGAGTTTAGTCATTGTCCATTGTCAAACAAAGGCACAGCTTTAGTGTCAAACTGTTTCCACATAATGTGTAGCATCGTCTTTACACCTAAACTTCTGACTGAATGCACATTCAGCTGGTACAGAAGGCTGCTGATGAGTGTGTGAGTTTTGACGTAATACACACTCACCAGGCCGCATCGTTAGTCATAATGCACACTCCTCTGTTCTTCCCTGGCAACACAGGGAGAGAAGAGAGACGATCCAAGTTGTGAACTTCTGTTTCATGGAGGAGGGTTACTTCAGGATAATTCATGTTTCAGAGAGAAAGTGATGATATTCTTGGGGGGGGAGAAGGAAATACTTCATTGTTTCCTATTTTGCAATTTTTCACATTTTTATAATTTACTTGCTTCACCAAGATCAATTCCCTTTTTATTCGTCACATTTAAATGCTCAGTAGAGTACATCTTGTTATTCATAGTGCTAAAACTCTTTTATAGCAGCTCACGATGGACATTTTTTTATGCAGTATGGGCTTCTATCACTATGGGTACTTTCAAGTGATTTGTTCTCCGTAAAATTGTGTCCCATTGATTTTATTTATGAAATGGTTACTGTTCAAAATCATATTTACTTTTTTAAAATTTTTCTATTCCACAGTGGAAGGACAGGACATACCTTAATGAAAAATTAAATTCATTTAATGAATCAGTGCCATTTGTTGAATGTACAGTATTTCTTTAGCAGAATGTATGGTGTTGAAAAAAGCATTAAAATAATCATTAAAAGCTCCCTGGATGTAAATTAAGTGATCAGGTCGATGTTTTTTTTTTTTTTTNTTTTTTTTTTTTTCTTTAGCACATGATCAGGATCTGTCAGGGTCCTGTAGTTAATAGTGTGAAATGGACCGATCAATACACAAGCTGATTGACACATCGATTGATCCAAAGAGGAGGAACTAATCGGTGAAATCACTTGGTGGAATGACTTGGCTGCAATAGAAAATAATGACAAACATCAAACAATTCCTCCTGATTTTCCCCAAGTTTGAGCTCAATATTTGACCTTTAACCTGTGATCCTGATTATTATCATTGTTGTAACAGTAATATGGACCACATGTTTACATGGGTTTAGGTAGCTGAAGTGAAAATCACTGGATATTTGTCTCAATAGCTCAGGTGGGTCGAGTCATATTTCCCTGTTTTTCGTGCCTTCTAGTGTGTTTTTATTGTGATCACCTCTTTGTCTGCTGGGTCATACTGTAGTTGTACCTAAATATTTCATTACACTATGAATAATGTCAGCACGGAATAGAGAATCCATGCACAAAATGTTTACTGCTGTGCTAAAGGATAATACCAGTGATTTTGCATGTTTAAGCCCAATAAATACCACCTTCATATGCGTTATGTTACTGACAATTTCCAAAACATAAAACCATACTTTAGTTTTCCTGTTATTTTGCCAAATCCTCTAATCTTTTAAAATCAAATGTTCAGGTGAAATAAATTTCAGTGCTTCCCCTGCTCCTATGTGCAAAAGTAGAAGAGACAGTTTTTAATTTCTTGATAAAAGTCGCGTGCAGCTCTGTGTTGGTCCATTTTAATAAAGTTTCTCTGACAAAAAATTGAATAGATGTCATATTCACTATGATGGATCACTTATCTAAAGCGCATTTCAAGTCTCTACAAGATGATTTATAGCATAGTGGAATGAACTGGAACCAGTGGCAGTCTGGAAGGTAGGAAAAACAATTAAATATTTACCGCTCCAGGACAATGTTTTGGAACATGGTTGGCAGTAGCATAACATGTATGCAGGTGGTATATATTGGGCTCAAATATGCAAAACCACTGGCACATTCCTTGAAAGTGTGGTTTTATATTCACAAGCTGATTTAATAACGTATTTACAGTACAAAACGCTTGACCTGCAACTCAGAACTGCCTTTGTAATGAATTAATAGCCATCGTCTCACACACACCTCCTACAATAATCATAATCATAATAGTTTAACCTGGGAAGCAGACATTTTGTTTAAGCACATATGCTTCTGGTTATTTATTTAAAATGAATTAAGTGACAAATCTTTTATACAACTAGTGAGAATTAAAACGATAATGATACTGATGATGATGATTATTTTAACCAGCACAGAGGTAGTTTGGATGAGTAGGCTTCTGTTCCTTTTTACTGAACAGAAACCTACTCATCCAAACTCTACCTCTGTTAGGCAGCAGCCAGCCAACTGTAGGTGAACTGGAAAAGACTGCAGGTTGCCTTAGCAACTGATTGGTGTGCATCGCAGTGAGCCAATGTGTGTGTGTGTGTGTGTGAGAAAATGTTTGATGTTATTGATTTATGTATGAAGAAATAAAGACTTATAATATTTAACTTTCAATCACTCTTCTCTGGAAAGCACAGATCTACCTTCCAGTCTTTGTCTCTACTACTAGTGGTTATATAATCAATAATGTACATCATGTTTATTTGAAAATTAACTTTTAATCACTGCTTGCTTGAGCATCCGTGAGAATCTATCATGAGAATCAAATGTCTACATAAATAAAAACAAATTTAACCAACATCTCCACGCCAGAGGCCACATAAACTGGTTCATTTTGAGAATGACTAACAACCTTTTAATATTTCACAAAAAAAGTAAAAGAAAATGCTCCTAAATACATACCGTAGAATATTGGGGGTGGGTGGGGGGGAAACAATAGAGCACTGTAAATGCAGTTTTAAAAGCAGCGCTTTTTCCTTTTTCACGTGTCATGCTTCACCCACCTCCCTCCTTCCTCCTCCCATCCTCATGTGCCTCTGACAGCCTCTGTGTGGGTGTTCATGAGAGAAAGAGAAACAGAGGGAGTGATGGAGAGAAAAAGCTCTTATTTATGTAAAAGCTGACATGAGAGGATGTGCTCAGCTGAAGCACAGAACCCAACCATGATTCAGTTTAACTCTTCAGTGCCAATCACAATCAACTACCTGCGCTCCATGACATCAAAATAGGTGACTTTTCACCTCTTATATCATCTTTAATGAAAATATCCAGGGTCACTCTCTTTGTAAAGTTCAGATTTTACAGATGAATCGAGGCAAACCAGGATGTGCTTTGTTATGATTTTGTGATATTTTAAGATAAACTGGTGATGTGAGTTAAATTTATTAATTAAACTTTGTGCTAAACATTCACACCTTATTCAGAAAAGTGGTGAGGAGTTTTAATTCCACATATTCACTCTTGCCTCCACTCCATTAATACCCAGAAATACACAAAACAAGACGCAAACTGGTATTATTACTGTATGCACACACTGTATCCACTAATCCCAGTCCTGTATTATTTCATTGTAAACAAAGGTTATGTGGAATTGTTTTTCCAACATAATCATTTGTTTCCCTATTATAAGGCTGGACACTGAGCATCAAAAACAGATTGGAAGTCTGACATTTACTTGTTTCTGTTGATAAAAGCAGCAACTTTTCCACTTTCACATCCTCAAAGCCTCAGCTCAGCCAATGAAATATTCAAGCCTGAGTACAGTTGGAAGCAATTTACTCATACCTTTTTGCTGGCTCAGAGTGTGTGTTGTGTGTGTATGTTTGTGTGTGTGTGTGTGTGTGTTTGTGTGTGTGTGTCTGTGTGTGTGTGGATATAGGTATTCTCCTAATCTTAAAGCAGTGATTTAGTTCTCCCCCAGGCGTGTGTTGCCCCCTCCTGCAAAATTGTAAAACATCAAACACTTCTGCATGTTTGCCCCTGGGACAACAGGAGAAGTGTGGCAGACAAATACATGAAGCAACAAAATACGTAAAGGTCAATACGTAAAGGTTGGGGAAAAAAAAAATTGAAATGCAAATGTATTGTGAAAGCAGACTGTAGTGCAGCTCAGCAGGAGAGTAATAAGACTGAGAAACTAGACGCCGGAAACAAACAAGTAATATTTTAATAATCGCTGTTTTCAGTTACCCCTTGTTATCATCCCAGTGTATATTTGTTTTGTCTTTTATCTGACATATATTCCACAGGAAATACAATTATCAAGAGAAGTCGTTGGATGGAATGAAATGAATTACATGCCACTTTCTATTGCAATATAATATGCATCATCAATAAAAACAGGTAATTAGCTCTTTGTAGATTAGTTGCCTATATTATACAATTATTACTATTATTATTTATTGTATAGAAAATGTGTTATAATGCATCTGCTTCTTTCTGTTCTTTCATTATTCATTAGGTGAGGGAAGTTTTTTGTTACTAATGTGCCTTTCACATTTCCTAAAATCTGCAGGTACTTTGTAGTTCAGTAACGGGGATTTGTATGTTTATCAAATTTGAGTTTGGCTGTTAAACACAAAAAAATACATTCAAAGTAATGGAAATGCTTTGATATTCATATTTATTCATATCAGTTACATCAAATCATTTTAAATTCCTATCATATTGGCTTCAACAACTACCATACTAATTTGTTGGCCCACGTATTCCACATTTACACTAAAACGTTCAACAAAATAATTTAATACAGAACACCGTATAAAAGGACGTAGCTGACTGATATAATCAATCCTTGATGAAAAGAGATGGATGAAATCTAGTTTCATCCATTTGTCTCTACCAGTTGCAGATGCAAAGGCTTTCAAAAGGCTCAGCAGGTACAGTTTGGATTCACACTCTGTACTGAGTGTGTTTAATAACACACCAAGACACAATGCAGGCACAGTGACAAATCTCAAGCCAAAAATGATATTATTGTTAAAATGGGTTGCAATGTGATGCAGATTTTTTCTGACATTATTTTCTGACATTTCTTCTTACATTTTTGCAGATTCATGGTGAGTCTGGAGTAATAATACCAAACCGCAGCTGGCAGGATGGAAACAACTTACTGCTCCCCAAACTGTCCAGCCTCTTTACCGGACTTACAACAGCCCAAAATGTCAGGTGTGGGCTCATTTGCTGAACTCACAACTATTTCAGCTCAATAATAAAGGAACTATAGGCATACACACACACACACACACACACACACACACACACACACACACACACAAAGAGACTGTCCACACATGCAATCCCAATCCTTAAACTTCCAGCCTTTCTTGGCTGCCCCCCTAATAATGGTGGATTATCTCACGCAGCAGGGAACGAGTGTGCGAGAGCAGGGTAACCTTCCATACAGGATAATGCCATGGAAGCTGGTTGCCATGGAGTCAGGCAGTAACTACAGTAACCCCTACCCAACTCTCTCGGATATGCCCATGTAATGAAAAGAGACAATCACATCACAGCAAGAGTGCAGGAGGCTGACGAGAAATATGTTATTCATTTATCTAAGTATAGGAAAATGAATGCAGTTTGTGAGAGTGTCTGCACACTGTGTTTGAAGAGGAAAGGAGATAGAATAGAGAGCTGAAGATTACTGATTCCTTCATCAGGTTCTTACTGAGAAGAAGAAACGGAAAATTTCAGTCTTGTATAATGCAATCTTTCATTCCTTCCTTTATCTTAATCCCGTGTGCACAGCAGTAGGTCTATGGGGACGTGAATCTGTGTGTGTGCATGTGTACCTTGTCTCCTGGGAGTTATGCATCTTTCTGTTAAGGCTAGAATCAGATTATGACTTTAACATCACAATGGTTCATTACAAGATCACTTCTGATTAGCTGTCAATGGACAATCACATTCAAAAAGATGTAACTCTTCATCACAACAACAAACAGCTCGCGAGAAGCACCAATCAGCTCATAATCCAGTTATGAGGATTAAATTCTTACTGCAGCTTATTTGGATCAAGACTAACAAGAAATTAATTGAAAGGGGGCGACCCTTTAGGAACAAAGCTCTGCAGTTCAGCTGGCAGAAGGGACTGAGAAAAGCTCAGAGTGGGTGACGAAACAGGCGATATTTAATGGGAACATAACACACACTCAAATTGGCTGTCTGCATGTTCACACAATGTCACCAATAGCTGGGAGGACTTAATTTCAGTGAGCTGCAACTATCAATCCAAAAAGTACAGACGAATGAACCAAACCAAACCAGTTTATGCAAACACATACCACACGCTAACACGCACGCACCACTGTTCGTGTCCCTGATGTACTAATTGCTGGAGGTGTGTTCTTGAAATCCAAAGTAGGACTCTCTTACCTATAGATGCACAAAATTTCACAAGGAACTGAAAAGCTGTAATTAAAGGGTGACACATTTCTGCTCCTCTCCCACTGTGTGTGGGATGGCCTGAAATAGAATTGCAGGGTTTCAACAGGCAAATCGCAGTCACACCACTGCACAGCCACAAGCCTGCATCTTGGTGAGGGAAATGGATACCGACCGCACTCGTCGGTCTAGTTCTCTGTGGGAATTTCCACCAAATTATTTTACAGACAGGTGTGATAAGGTGTGATGACAGGAGAGGCTGAACAGCAGGTTGTATGCAGCCATGGGAGAGTGACTCGGTCTGTAATGGAAACACAATCAGTTTTCACATCAAGTCTGTGAATCGTACAAGAAGTGTGGCTGATCAGGCAGCGGCTCATCTTCTCCGTCAACAAACTCTGATGTAATTCTTTTGCCTAAGGATGTCATCTACAGGCCCTTGTTGTTATTCCACAAAGTGTTGTGTGTGCGTGTATTTATTTGTTGGTGCATGTGTGTGTGTGTGTGAGTGTTTATTTGGCTGTGTGAATGTGTGAGAAAGAAAGAGAGAGAACTGGAGAGAAAGAGGCTGTTGCTATGCATTTTTACACGTCCTCCCACTGGTCTCTTCACATGAAAATCATGGCAGAATGGAGTTGAACACATATAGCCGAACCATATTCCTGAGATTCAACAATACTTTAGCAGTAAAAGCTTTGAAAGCTTCAGAATGTGTTAGAGGTTGTGCGTGTGTGTGTTTCCCAAGCGTTCTTACTGCTGTGAGGGAAAGGGTCTGAACCCCACTTACACTGTTTGTCGTTCCCTCGCTGCTCCATTACTTCAAACTATTTTAGTGTTCACTTTGGGGTCTGCATTTAGAAGATACAATGTGTCGTGTTTTATTTAAGAATCAAAGTAATGTTATATTCCATAGCTCTAAGCAATATATGCTATGTTGTTATGTAACCTTTGAGTTACATAATAGCTCAAAGGTGGTGGTTTGTACAATCTAGAAGACACATCTTACTACAATCATTTTTCTCGTTTTTACATTTTTTCCAGCTATAAACCAATAGCTGTCAATTTTTCAAGCTCAAAATACATCTTTGACATCTTCGTAAACCAAAACAAAACAAAACAAACATTTAGTGAGCAATTAATTACCCCAACCATGGAGGTTATTTTTCACCCATGTCAGTTGGTTGGTTTTATTCTTAGCAGGATTACCCAAAATTATAATCAGATTTTGAAGAAACCCTTAACAGGGCATTTAAAAAATTATTTCTCTAATATATCGATCTCCATACAGATATTTATCATATACAGACTATCAATAAATGCAGTTTGGTTCAGATCTGGATAAAGATGTGGAGCTGCCATATTAAAATATACAGATGGACAAGGGGTCCATTAACATGTAATAATGTACATGTGCAGCTAAGCTGATGCTAATTCTGCTAATTCTTTCTCTTTAGGCAAGTATGTTATTCGAACAAGACACATTTTGTCTATGCTTTTTTGGCCTTGGTGGAGGTATGAGCTCTGAGTTTCCTCAGTTGACTTGTGAAACATGTAGCCAGTACAGCATAACACTGCAGTACAAATCTGGTCCTGAGAGGGAGCTGATATTCTAACTAGCAGCTGTGATAATTCAGTTTCATTTCAGAACACATTTGCAGTCTATTATGTTAGTTAGTTGGCAAATATAATTACATCAGTGTATTTATGCAACCTACAACTATAGTCATGAGTTAGCTCCAACACTGATAATAGAATATGCATGAAAGGGACCAAAAACTCCTAATGTGACAAAACGATTTTAATTGAATAATTTATCATATTAATCAAGATTTATTTTTTTAGAGATCTAAGTACAAAATGGCATTTTTTCCCTTTTCAGACACGTATAACTAAGAACATTTTGGCTTCAGTATGTCAGCAGTGTGAGAATTTTACAATCTCAGCACTCTCTCCAGAAATAATGTTATAAATCTCAATATATTTCCATAATCTCTTTTACTGGCAGTGAGCTAGCCGCAAACCAATGCAGACGGGCTGAGAAATGTGTGGAAGCTGCCATATGGGAAGCACTTACTGCTCTCCATATATGTGTAAAATGTTATGCATATGAAAGAGACGTCTTTTGGTGTTCAGTATAGAGATGGCTTGCCGGTGTATCCATGCTGAGGTAACATGGCTTAAAATGAGGGCTCCATTAGAAAATGGAGCAAGTCTCTTCCTGTGTATTCACGATATAAGAAACAGCAGATGGGCCCAAGAGGTTGAAAAGTGGTTGAGAGTAGTTTTGAATATTGCTTCAGCACCAAGAATTCATGCCTCAATGCGCTGTAAACAGAAAATGTATTCTTGGGAAAATCCTGGAAAAAGTTCTCATGTGGAAAATCGACCATCAACATGCCATCTGTTTATCACTGAAGCCTTAGTTTAATGGAACGGGGATGCAATACTGACTGTGTAGACTTGGGTACTAAAAGAGAGGAGAGGGTAGCCACTGAAAGCGTGATTCATTCGACATCCTCTTCCTTTATTAGAAACCAGCGCCTTTATGCGACAATGCTACCAACAATGGACATGTAATGAGTCACCCGAGAGTTGTTCTAAAGCTGACAAAAAAAAAATATATATATATAAATTGTCTATGACAGCAACAAAAGAGGCAAACAATGAGATGAGACAAATTGATCAGATCTCAATAGATCAAGTCAAAGTCAGACAGAGTTTGAAAAAGAATGAATCAGTTTATGGATGCAACAGTCTAACGCTGCTGCAGGTGTTCCCACTGAATATGTAAATCCCTGAATCCTTTACACCTCCGTGACTGGAATATTACTGCCTGAGAGCATAATTATTTTAGGCAGCAGGGCTATTGGTTAGAGCAGGATTACATTCAGATCAGCGAGCATCATCATTATCATCATTGTGATTGGATAGCGTCTACTTTACTGGCCTCTGACCCCAGTCACACCGCAATAAGGATCAGCACAATTCACTGGAGTTCACAAGACTTGTGCCAGACTCAGACCACATCATTTGATCTTTTATGATAGCAAAGTCATTGCTCATGCTCGTCATATCACTCGTTAAGTCTGAGCAGTTCCGAGATGCATCCTGAGCCAGTCTTGGAACCGTCCCAGATGCCGTAACATTTTCGACCCTGTTTGAAATTATTGACACAAAATCTGAAATCCTTTTGCAGTTTGAGCGAATCTAACATAAATCTCTAGAACTGCAAGCAATAGTAAATGAGAGCATGAGAGGAGGCGGAAGTGCAAAAAACAACTTAACTCCTCCGCATTCTTACTTTCTGCCTCTTTTCCTTCTTTTTAGCAGCACAAAATAACGCATACACTATTACTACAGCAATCAGCTCCTCCTTGATTGGGTCCATATTGGCAAAAAGAAAAACAAGAAAAAAAATAAAAAATCACATTAACTTCTTGCTTGTTTTAACTTCTCATCTGTGGTTCTGCTTGTTCTTGTTGCTCACGTGAGGTCTTGTGAATACAATAGCTTGTTACAGTCACATGATGTTTTGATGTCATCGAGCGGAAGTGGTGGGCAATGGTTGGTGAGCAGGAATGGAGAGCAAACAGAACTGTGAATATCTCAGTGGTTTACAGTTGAATACAAAAGATAGATATATTTTACCTATATCTTGATTGCCTCTTACGTTTCAGAGTTGCACATCATGAAAATATAAAAAACAGTGAGGCACTTCACTTCCCGAGGCAATCACTGACACTGACGTAACGTGACTCTCACACAGCAGCGCGTGGAGCCACAGTCACCACCAGTAAAATTACTTCTCAACTCTGCTTGTAAAACTGGTTTGAATATTATTTTAAGCAAGTTAAAGACCTGGTGTTATATGAAACACCAGGTCTTTAACTTGCAGTTTGTCACGAAAATACATGACAAACTGCATCCCGTATTGAATTATTACAGGACACAGCATTTTACTTTGAGATCCGGGACGATCCCGTATTATACCGGACGGGTGGCAACCCTATGCAGGTCGTCATAGTGAACTTTACTCAATCAGACTGTTTTCGGAACTGTGTAATGAGATGGGCGCCAGCTATGAAGGCTTGCTGCTTCACTCCAATGTACGCTGGCTGTCAGATGGGCCATTTTGAGCCGCATATATGAACTCAGAGAAGAGATTGCAGCATTCCTTGCTTCCGAAAATCCGCAGCTTGGAGGCTGTCTTGCAGACGCATTGTGGATTTGGAAACTTGCATATATGGCTGATATTTTCCAGCATCTAAATGTACTGAATCTCAGCATGCAGGGGGTGGTACCTTCTCCGTCCAGGACACAGTGCACGCACTCACACAGAAAATCACCTTGTGGATAAACAAATTGAAGGAGCGAGTGACAGAGATGTTCTCACGCCTTCATCAAGAGCTGCTGTCCTCTGGTGAAAGTTTAGACAGCATCTCACCACTTGTTCTCTCTCACCTGACACACTNGAGCTGCTGTCCTCTGGTGAAAGTTTAGACAGCATCTCACCACTTGTTCTCTCTCACCTGACACACTTACAGGGAGATTTCAAATACTATTACAAACACTTCCGCCCACGAGTTGCATTTCGCGCGGAAAAAGTGCAGCGGATATTACGTCATCTGTAAACTACCTATTTCAGACGTGGCACATCTTGTACCAGGTGACAGATCTTGTAATTGTGCACCGTGTCTGCAAACAGTTGTGTAGTGTGTGCTCCAAAGTGTTATCAAAACACAAGACTACAGGAAAGCTTGTTGTTTAATTCAAGCAATTCAGCAATTTGGGGATTTCTGAAATAGTGAAGTCTGATCATTGCATTAGCGGAGACTTAATTTATGTTAGTTGAATAAAGAATGCAGTCAGACATAATGGATGGCCATGACACGTACTTGTTGTGTGTCATGGCCATCTGTCATTAAAAAAGGGCCATCCATTAAAAAAAGGACAAAAAAGGATAATTTTGCACTGTGTATAAAGGTGGTCATTCAGCTCACAGCTGCATACATTATCACAAAATATGATTACCTTACAGGGAAAAAAAAAAGGAGGCTATTAGTTGTGCGTCTGTACTGCTGACAGGCAACAAGATGCCTGATACTACCTGATTGGGTGACAGTACAGCAGCAGGGATGACAATAGTGTGTGTGAGTTGGGGTGAGATAAGAAGAACAATTATGGTACCCACTTCTTCGGTGATAATAGCAGCTTCCAAACTGGAAAGGGAAATAAATGGATTGAATAGCTTGATAGTGGGTAGACAGCTGAAAAGATCTGGTGAAGTGAGCCGGAGATTATATGAAGCAACATAAAAAGGATAAAACAGATAACAACGGAGGTGAGAAACAAGTCCAAAAGGAGAAGTATCTCATTCCTGAGAGAAAGAAAAAAAAATTACACACTCAGATCAAATACTTTTAACTTCAAGTAGCTTCAAAGCTGTCAGTCTGAGAGCACAAGGTCCACATTTTGCATTCATTTAAATGTTGCTGCGTAATGTGAGCTTGAATTGTTAATATCTGACATTGTGAGCAGGAAGGGGTTGTATGATGGAAAAGGGAGAGATCAAACAAGTCAGGTAATTATAGAATGATCCACAGGTAGGAATCTTGTCTAAACTGACCTGAGGTTCAACAGGTTCATGGCAGGACTGATGTTAGATGGCAGTCCATTAATTAAAAGTATTTTTCTTTAATAGTTAAAGGCTCTGTAACCTAAATGAAGCAATTCAGGAATTTATATGTGAAGCTATAATACAGCATCCTGAGTTTATTGAGGTTCATTAGCCCCAAATTAATTTTTAACAACAGAGCTCTTGTCCAAAAGGCAATGAATCTGGTTTAGCATCTGTTCAGAAAAGCCTGTAAATTGACACTAAATGGAAAGCGCTGTATATATTGTTGGCTTAACAAGTGCTATTAAATCATGCCTATTAAAAGAGTAAGCGATACTTAGGTTCTCCAAAGCCATTATTGAATGATTTAGGGCTTGCCCGAGAGACGTTCTGTGCAAGCTATGCATGACACCGTGGGCCCAGGAAAAGGGGGAAATGTCCTGCTGTTGGAAAAATCATTAGCTGCAATCTCAAATTCGATTACCTCCTTGGTGCTGGATCTGCCTGATGGTCCTCTAGAGGACTCCACAGCCAAAATAACTCCCACAACTGCCCGCATTAGTGAACATCCCCAACAGATGAGAGGGCAGACATCAGCAGCCGCCATCGATGGAGCGACACAATCAGAACGACTGGGAGGCGCGTTTAGGATGGTAGCGGGGAGCAAGAAGGAAAACAAATACAAATCAAGCACAAAATGAGAGGGGCAGGATTTGTTGTACCTCAGCACCGAGCAACTTCACAGCTGGATAACACACTCATGCACAGAGAGGCACATTACAAATTCTCACACACACACACAAAGCTCACCACTGCTGATGAGATCCATGTGCCTGATTTTCTGAAATCCAATAACCTCGTCTTTATAGTAGAAAAAACAATAAAGGGAAATGATGAATAATTTGTCATTTTTTTCGTCATTATTACCATAGGTACCATTTTATTTATAACACGCAAGTGTCTGTAGATCACTAACAATTACTATCACTCTCGTAATACGTGATTTAGAAACAATATTTATAAGTTACAACGTATAAAGTCCACCTTATTAGACAGTCATAACAACTAATGCATGAATGTGTGTAAGGGAGAGAAAGTCAGACATAAAGGAGTGTGTAGGCTGTGAGCACCTTTCTATTCTTTTGGCTTCCAGGAAGGCCTGAGGGAACAGCCGAGCCCTGCGATGGGAGTGCTGTTGGTACACCGTGGGCTGAGACAAGTGGATTAACAGTGATCTTATTCTGCTTGATGAGGGGGTTGATGGGAGGCAGGTGGTTCAGGGATCTGTTGGTTAAAAGTATTTGAGTTTGTGTGTGTGTATGTGCGTGCATGTGTGTTTTTCACAAAGGAGGTGTAATAGTTAACAGCTTTGCCTGCATCACATTCTCATCTCTTCAAAGCTGTTTAGACTGATGCAAAGCCAATAAGGAGAAACCAAAGATTTGGGGCTGGGAAGTGATTCTACACTGAAACCTCATAGAAACGAAAGCTTTAATGGAACATTAAGTCTTCTTTCTTTAGGAATGATTCGGTTTGGAGGGAAATAGACAATCATTCCCTCTTACAAAACCCATGGATGCTTTTTTTTTTAATGTCTGTACATGTTTTATGGTACATTAAACAGTAACATTACCCAAGAAATGCCCTCAAAACTGGACTATCCCTTTATATTTATGTATTTAAATGACTTTATGACACTAGTAACTCAGTAAGCTACTTGGGATTAGCTACTCACTCACAAGATTCCCTTCGTGATCATATGGAGTCATCTTTTGTATTTTTATACATTTACCTTTAATGGTGATGAACTGTGCACTACTCATACCTCCTCCTTCTCCTCAAATATAAGCATAATATTTCATCACAGTATATTTATTTATATTTTGAATCAAATTATAATCAGAGATGGCCCTGATTTAATGAGGCAGACAAAGAATATACTGGATAAAATGCTGAATTTAGATCTGGAAAAGAATAAGAACTATTTTATAACAATGGTAAACACAATATCATCATCATCATCATCTTTGAATGTTGTTCACTTTCTATAAGATTTTTTTTTTTTTTTTGNTTTTTTTTTTTTTTTTTTTTACCTTATATGATAGTTAAAAGTGAAGAAAAACATGAATAATGACATGACAGTGGTGGAGATAAAGCACAGCTAAAGGTCTCTGGCTGGATTTAAATCCTGGACAGGTGAACTGTGTTTCTTTCCAGTTACTTATTTTTGCATCCTGCAGCCTGTGACCCGGAAATCAACTGAAATCTGCCAATAAGTACCTTCCAATTAGTAAAATGTTTTTTATAACCTTCCAGTGGAGCCTGGAGCAAGCTATACAAATGCATATTATTTGGTTTTGTCATCAGATAGTTAAAAGATTTTTTTAAATTTTCTTATTAACAGAAACTACAATTATGCAGTTTTCACAGTAACAGAAAAGACAGTCTGTTAACATATTTTTAGCAGCTCAAATGGACAATAAATATTTGGTATGTATTACATTATTAACCCGCATTTCTATCTTTTGATCCTCCAGCCTCACATAACTTCTGTCCCAATAAAAAAAAAAAAACAAAACATGGTAGGAACACTCCAAAACTGTGTCCATATTCTGGATGCTTTGAGTGTGAATACTATAATTGGAACTGTTAGGTTCCTCAAAAGGTATCTTGTTAATTCTGTTAGAAAAGTCCTCTCTATAATGCTGGAATGTGCATGCTTAATTATAAAACATTCAAAGGCATCAGCTGATCAATAAGCTTGAAATTTGTTTAGCAACTGGATATTGCTGCCGATCTCATGGGAATGTAAAATGATGATAGAGCCCTGAAAGCAGATGATGTTTAAAATGAGCTTGAATTTTAAAAATAAACTGCGTGCACTGAAAATTAACCTGTTGAATGCTTTGGGGACAATATGTGTAATGTTAAATGTAATGTTTTCATATCTGTTCTGTTTAAAGAAATGAATAAGATCCACTATATCTATTACATAACATTATTGAAACAAAATGAAGACAATGATACAGATCAATCTTCTACAAGCAGTACTTCGCACAGGAAGCTAATGCGGCTGTGCAGCACATATTGACATCTTGTATTTGGCAACGACATGTCAATTCCTCCATTCTTGCATCTAATCTTTCTGTCTTTAGTTTGTAAGTGGGAGGAGCTAAGGAGGAGGGGCATGTGGTGCTATTAAGAGCAAATAAAGGAAGTATAGGGAATAAGGAAGAAGAACAAATAATTTATGTATTTGTCTTAGATGATAAAGTAGACAAGACTCCCTGAATTATAGACTGAAGTGCTACAAAAAAAAACTAGCCTAGCCACTAGCCTCGTACTCTGTGAGTCAAGCCAGGTATGTAGACAGGTAAATGTAACAGTTACACGTTGACATGAAAATGTTTCAGGAGTGAAGAACGACGAAAAACAAAGCTTTCAGCGCAGCTCAGATCTTATGAGTTTGCTTTCCTAGATGCATTTCTGTGAGTGTGAACCTCAATTTTGGCAACTTTGACAATATTCAACACATAAACCCTAATATGTTACACTATAAAAATGAGAAAAAATAACAAAAAGCATAATATGTCTCCTTTAAGGGGTGTGGCGTGTATAAATTGATTCTACATACACGCACATATTCATTTCTTATTTTGCCTATTTAAATCAGCTTCCCTTGAACATTTTATGTTTGTGTGCACAGTGTGCCTGTAGTAGTGTAGGATGTGTGCATGTGTACACAGTGTAGTAGGAAAATGCTCTTTCAGAAACCCAGTAATGACCCCATTAGCATGAGCAGACAGAGAGAACTGCACCTCAGGTCACCACAGATCATTCCCCTGGACTTAACTTTCCTTAAGTCCATCAGTCACTGAAGGCCAAACAAGCACCGCAACCGCAATGAACACCAGTCCAGCATCTGCATCACATTCTCCTCTGGCGATAATCCATACACCTGCGCTATGACTGCAGCCTGCGTTTCTCTCCATTTTCTCTTTCATTCTCTTTGTCTTAACTCCTCTCTGGATGCAACTGTAAAAAAAGCAGTCTTCCTCTGACTAAGCACAAACAGTATATTGTTCTCTCAGTGATCCCTATCATAAACCAGTCAGCACTTTGTAGTGTACATGCTGATTGAGCAGAAATGCTGAAATTCACTAGAGAAGGGAACTGTGGTGAATCAAGTTTAAACCTCAAGCTTTATGAATCCCTGTGGCCCCAGGTCATCCTCCTCTCTCTCTCTTTATTTTTTAGGTCATGTCCTTTCTTCACCTCTTTTCTTCTTTTTATCCAACAGTTTGAGGGCCATTTCAAACTGGAGGCCTCACAACTGTCAACATGACTGGCCAATCAGACAGCAGATGAACAGATGGCATGAAGAGTGGCTCCAGATGGGAATTTTTGGCCAGAACAGTGAGTTTACTGCTGAAACACCCTGACACTAAGTGCCATGGAATTTCTACAGAACTTCCAGAATTTCTCCTGAGTCAGGAGGATGGTGTTGATCAGAACAAATAATGTCACAGACACGACCACAATGAACTTTGGGAACAATTTCTATGATCGCAGTCTCAGCACAACAATAACCTATAATGAGCAAGCTTATGATTGGTTTATTCTGACCAATTAAGGGGCTTTAATATGGTGTTTGGGAGACAATTAGTCATCAGACAGAAGCCAGCCACAGGGAATTTCAAGAAGAGCTTGATTGTCGTAACCACTGGCTGGAGATTAAACATTCACCTTTGATTCCACATGGAAGTCAAATCAAGCGCTTTATGTACCCCAAACATTATATCGCGCACTTGATTTCTCGTTTTATTTCTCTCGATTTTAAACCGAGCATGTCCTAAAAAAAAAAAAGGCATCATTACAATGCTTCTTTTAGCACATGGTCAGCAAATATTCTTCTTTCATTAGACTTAGATGTAAACATAGACACTTCTGTTACTCTCAACAGCTAAGATTAGGGCTGCAATTTATGATTATTTTGATTACCAATTTTTTTCAATTGATTGTTTGGTGGATAAAATATCAACAGTAGTGATGAATGCCCATTACAAGCTACCATAACCTAAGGTGACATCTTTATATTACTCCTTTTGTCTGAACAACTACTATAACGTCAATATATGTATTAAATTTACAATTATATTACTGTATATGTATAGGAGAAAAGCAGAAAATCCTTGCATTTGAGAAGCTAGAACCAGAAAATGTTGCCTTTTTGTACTTGATAACTGACCAAAATGATTGATTGATTCTTAAAATTGTTGATTGTTTTAGCCGTAACCATAGCTAAGATTTCCAACATTCCTGCATGGATTTACCACTGCAACGCTTTTTTTCTCCACATTTCACATCAACCTTCTGCCCAAACAAGCTGAAATCATTACACAATCCATCACAAGAACAGCTCACTTAAAGGACTATACCACCCATTTTGCATGTTTGAGCCTAATATATTCAATTTTCATACACATAAGGCTACTGACAATCATTTCCCAAAGCATACTACTGGAACAGTGAGTTAAAACATTTTTTTTGCCTACCTTCCAGACCGCCATTGGTTTCAGTTCATTCTGGTACGCTATTAATATCAACTTATTGATACTTGAAACGTTCTTGGGATAGGTAATCCATCATTGTGAACATTCAGGTTTTTTTTCGAAGTTTCATAATTTTAGCGTTTAAGTACAATAAAAAGTGCAGAGTGAATGTATGTCTCCACCGGGGAATATAGTCCCAAAAGAAGACCTGCGTTTATGGAAAAATTTAAACGACTGTGACTTCATAAGACTGCGCAACTATTAGCAGGTGAAACATCGATTTTTAAGGTGGGTGTATCTCTTGAATATTTGATTTTGAAAGATTAAGAAATTTTGCAAATATAAAATATTTATATAAAAAAATATATAAAAAATATCAGGAAAGCAGAAATATGGTTTTATCCTTTGGGAAATGATTGTCAGTAACCTCATATGTATGAAAATTGAATATATTAGGCTCAAACATGCAAAATGGGTGGTATGGTCCTTTAAAAGATNATATGTATGAAAATTGAATATATTAGGCTCAAACATGCAAAATGGGTGGTATGGTCCTTTAAAAGATGGTGCAGATTTATTGAAAAAATTAATCTTGTTGGCTGCTGAATGTAAGTATGAAGTCAGTAAAGGAAAAAAAACATGTAAAAAATGCTGAATGTAAGTATGAAGTCAGTAAAGGAAAAAAAAAAACACCCTCAATAATTATGAATCTGCTCTCCAAAGCAAAGAAGAGGTCGCCGTGCATGAGTAGTGAGTTCCACAGTGAAAGTTCAAGAAACTTCTTGTGAGTACAGCCGAGTGACTTTGTCAAAGCAAGAACCCAGCTATTTGGATTCTCTGGGCAGCAAAAAGGAGAGAGAAGAGAGGGAGAGGATGAGATTATTATGAGATTGTTAAAAAGTGAGCCAATCCTTAATCTTACTTGGGATACAATTAAAAGAACCATCAAAAAGTCAGAACAGACGACCTCAGTCCACACCGACTGACTTAAGGGTGTGCAACCAAATAACATTTTCAAGTTCTGCCAGGAACTTTTCATAGATCAATTTCTGTTGCTGGAACCCCTCAAAACTGTTTAAACCCATCACGTTTAATAAGATTGGAATCATCCAAATTATACTTTTATACTAATAAAAGTAGCAATAATAATATAACCAATAACAATGATAAAACCTTGTAGCACTGAATGCCAAAATGGGTATCCTGTAGGCACAACTGCACGAATGAATATACAGGAGTATACAGTGCCATCTTGAAAGTGCCAGTGGATGTTGTGTGGTCTTCATTTGCGAACTCCACTTCATAGATTATTAACACCTTGACGTACAGAGGTGCATGTGTACATAATAATGTGTACTAAAAGTGTCCCACCTGAGGTGCCCAGTCCCTCAGGTTCCTGGAAGAGGATCCCTAAAAGAAGCAGGTTGGGAGCTCAGGGCTCACTACCCACAGTCATCCAACCTCAAGTCTTCATGAAGAAGTTACTTCTGGGTTATCGTCCATGTCAAGTTTTTCCCTTTTTAGAGAGTGTGTGTGCTCTTTGTTCCGGCTGAGTCTTGTGATGGGTCTGCAGTGTGCTGTGTGAGCATGGGGCTGCGTCACCACCGACTGTAATGGCTGAATGCTGCAGGGTGGAAAACAACTGCAGCCTGCATACATTTCACCTTTTTGTTCTCTAAAACTACAAAAAAAACACATTTCTGACTCATTGTTATGAAACAAATAAGGCTCTGAGGAAGGCGTTTACTGTCTTTTTACACGATGGTTCATTTCCAGTTTGAAAATAATAAAATAATGTAAATTTAAAGTAACTTTTTGATTATTTAGAGATTTGCTGTAGAAAGACTGTGACGCAGTTAATCAATAATGTGTTTGCGCAATGACAACATAAAGATCAAAAGTCTGATTTTCACAGAGCAAAACAATTTAGACAAGCCTGGTCTTCACCATTATCTCCTCAGTGAATATAAATTCCCAAATTAATTTAATCAGGAATAGCAGGATGAGCTCATGGGGTCCTGCTTGGAATTGACTGTGGTGAAACACAGGTTTCATTTCATGTTCAGAAGTCTTTCTAAAAGATACAGTACAAACTATTGCCATGGCAACCAGAGCCATCCTAAATGCGAGAAAATGGACAAAACCACAACACAAACACAAAATCCACTTCTGATAAATTCATCTGCAATTACAACAGGTAATCTGTTATTTAGCTCTCGTTCAACTTGAAGTGGATGGTCCAGTGAAATGTATAGTTGAGAACAGTTAAATAATCCAAGATCTGCAGCAAGTTTCATGTTTAATTCCATCCTTTTCACTTCAGCTATGTTCTCCATAACTCTCATTCTGCCTCATCCACCTTATGTAAGAGAAAGGTCAGAGCATATCTATTATTTAATGGCTCAGTCATGGTGTGTTACATTATTAATCACCTTAGTGTAGTCTCAAAACACACACAGTGTGACTCCGACCTGGGTGTCATATAGGTTTAAGCAAAAACACGCCTGCAACCTCTCAGCATCAGCCAACACTTAATTGGAAGACCAGTCATGAAAGTCATTTATGTCAGACATGGGAGTAATGCTCTTGCAAAATCAGCAAAGTGAACCTTTAGAAAAGCTTGCAGTACTAGTGATCAGTCCACACTGATCACTAATGCTGCATTCTTATGTTTGCGCCATTGTTAGTAGAAAAACTGAAGCGCAAACGGCAATAAAGCTGTTAAAACCCAAACACAGCCTTTGTAAAGATGACACGCACGTATAACATCTGGCTGAGCTACCTGAACTGTCAGCATATCGAGGCCATAAAAGCAGCACGGGAGCAGAAATGTACTGTGAAAGCACCGCATGGGGCAGAGCTGCGAGAGAGCTCTGAGACACCCGCCCACCCTTCCCGAATCAGCCGTTTCTGTGGCGACCAGAGCAGAGGGGGGTGGAGGGAGATGCTCGGTGAACGTGAAAAGACAAACATTTGAAACCCAGTGGGAGAAAAGAAAGAAGACCGATGATTGATAGATAGATAGATAGATAGATAGATAGATAGATAGATAGATAGATAGATAGATAGATAGAGACAGATAGATAGATAGATAGATAGAAGGGTTGTGGCAGGGTCAATGGGGGGGGGCTCATTTCTGAACCTCACATTTAGTGACAGATTGACAGTCAGCAGCAAACAACAGCAGCATCCACAGTGAGGGAGTCAAACACCGAGGGGGATTTTCACAGTCGTGGCTGTGGGGTTCATTGACAAACTGACAACATCTCTCTGTCAAATCTCGTTCAGCCATATAGTCCAATTCAAAGCCTCATATTTCTCTGTCCTCTCTGTATGCAAATTAAGCAGGTGTGAAGTAAGTCATGGCGGATCAAGCAAACTTCAAACAACTTAGGTTGATTCAACAAGTTGCGTGTTAGAAAAAAAAAAAAAAAATNAAAAAAAAAAAAAAAATGCTGGACCAAAATGCAGATTTGCTGCAGTAAACACTCATGAGCTGCCATTACGCACAAATTACATCCCATGATGCAACAGTGGCAGCGACAAGTGTTACATACTAACATGGAGGAGAAGGTGATGAATCCTTAAATGTTCTGCTGAGATGGCAGATGAGAAGACTGCCTCGTAGTGCTGACAAAAAGCTGAAATCCAAAGCAATTCATGTGCTTTGTAAGATAAATCAAAATCTGTTGAGTTACAGCAAAAATAATTGTCTGTGTCGCCAGCAGACATGTTATTCTAAGAAAATGGACAACAGAATTCACCGCTGAATATAAAACTTAATGCCAAATACAAATCATGAGTAGATGAGCATTAACAGGTCAGGTTCTGATACCAAGCCAGTATCAAATAATTAGACTTTGCGCTCTGAATATATGATAGTTACAACCTTATAATACAATAATCTCTTCCTGTCAGTGTTACAAAACCAAAAGATTTGAGACAAAAGACTCACACTGGGCTCCAGAAAAAAAAAAACCCAGCATAAATCAGAAATGTAAACAACTGCAGCTTTTCCTGAGTTGTCAAAATCCACACACACACTAGTCTGCAGTACATTTCGATTCGCATTCCTTCAAATGGCAGCACATCAAGAGATGACATAGTCTTTGTTTTCAGTTTCTCAACAAGACTGAGATAACAGTGGCAATGCGTTCCCACTACACCCACTTTCTCTTTCAGGCACACATGGATTTACACGCAGGCAAAAGAGGGTCAAATAAGATGGATTCAGTCTTATAAAACGCAAACGTTCCCCAAGTCCTGCTGGTCTTTTTCACTTTGTCACTCAAGAGGTAAACAAGCTTTCACACAAGATAAAACGCATACCAACACACACACACACATGCACACACAATAACAGCTATGCACAATAATAACTACACCACATTTCTTAGTAAAACTTTCTCTACAATCAAGAGACACATTTGTCAAATCGTTCTTGTTGTAAAAACTGTAACACTAATTAGTCACTATTCTTGTAATACAACAAAGAGGAAAATAGAACAAAACACACCCACTAGTGAAAAATTACAAGGATTCTGAATTATCATCTAAGCTAACAGTTTTTAGAGTATGTTTTTAAATGAGGCTCACCTGTTTGTGCAGCTGGTGTGTGTGTGTGTGTGTCCTGGGCAGACAGCAGCAGGCGTGTGCGTGTACGAGTCGCTCAAACTGGGCACATACCAGTGGACGAGTCTCTGCACCGCACAGCACGCAGCCTCCGAGTCACAGAGACGAGCAGCCTCTCCCTCTGCTTCTCACACGTACTGTAGCAGCAAAAGAGGCAAGGCTGGGGGCTGCACTCTCATCAGCACAATTCTCTCTCTCCCTCTCCCCCTCTCTCTCTCTCTCTCTTTCCCTCTCTCTCCCACTCTCTCCTCCAGGCTCTGTGTCTGTCCTCAAGGCTCGCTAGAGGCAATCCTAGCTGGAGATATAAACATACAATAA
The DNA here is from genome assembly GCA_014773175.1 of Lucifuga dentata. NCBI lineage: Eukaryota > Metazoa > Chordata > Actinopteri > Ophidiiformes > Bythitidae > Lucifuga > Lucifuga dentata. Next base: position 84,624 of record VXCM01001850.1, read on the forward strand.
CTGTGAGAAAGTATACAGTATACAGATAGTTGATTCTTTTGCAAGTATTTGTGATTGTGCGTGTGTGTGTGTGTGTGTGTGTGTGTGTGTGGGATGTGTGTGTGTGAGAGAGAGTCATGCATTCTTTGAGCACCACTGGCAGCAGCACACACAAGCAAACAGGCATACAGGAGAGAAAGCTTTCCTCCCACCTCCTGTCCCCCCTACCACCAACAAACCACCCACCTACCACCCTCTTCCTGCTTTCTCCACACCAGCCTGTTGAAATGAGTCATCGGCTCCCGGCCAATCACAAAGCAGCACACTGCCTCCGATTAGAATCACAAGAGTATTTATGCACTCTTCTTTTGAAGAGATGAAAACAAAATGGAGATGGTCTGGAAGGACATATTTTGCTCCGTCTGCAAAGATAAGGTGACAGTTGAAATGAAATCTGCAGGATTTATAAAAAAAGAAAGAAAGAAAGAAAGAAAGAAAGAAAGAAAGAAAGACTAAGATCAATGATTATCTCCTGAAAGGTAATGTGCTCATCATCGAGTAAGTAAAGAGTCCTCTGGTTTGTTCATGGTCAAAACTACTGCTTCAACCACTAAAAAACATTACCAGGTAAAAACTATAAATATAGCGTTTCTGTGTCACTTATACGGCGTGACTCACTGTGATATATGATTCATTGTGTCCAGACTGTAATTTACAAACACAATGCTGACCCTGGTAATTTTCCTAGGAAAATTAAAGGTGAATTATTAAAAAAAAAAAAAAAAAAAAAAAGAATGCATGTTCTGCCAGACTGCTGTACACCTTTTGAAAATGCATCCTACAGCAAGTACAGGGTGCCAAGATAAGTGCTCTTGTGCTCTGCTATGCCGGCGCACTGCGACTTGATTGACCTCCAAGTGCAGGTTTGATTAACCAAAACAGAAACCTTACACAATCCAAAGAGCTTTTCACTGACAGAAAAAAGGAGGGATGAAGTGAAAATGTTTTGGCTGATAGAAACTGGACTATTCAAAAAAAAAATTGGTTAGTGAACTACCTAGCTCTACATAGCTTTCATCCTCTTGTTTTGGTTTTATAGCGATAACAATTTTAAAAGGCAAGTTTGTAGTCACATAGCGGCCAAAAATTAATTAATGCAGCTAATCACGTGAACTTTTGAATTTTTTATCATCTTTACACCCTCGGGAGTGCCAGCGACCTAAGTGGTGCTCTTTAAAGGTTAATTTACATGTTTGATGGTGAAATCTAACAAAAGTAGGGGCATGCAGCACGTGTAGATTTTTAAGTCTCTTCTGATCAGTAAACCAGCTCATTTCGTGGAATTATTAAGCCTCAAGTTATTATATCTCCAAATTTGTATGCAATGCAAATGCAACAAATGACTACTTACCTTCAAAGCAGTCTAGAAGTCTAACTATATCACCAATCCTGAACAATTTATACTCCTTTTGTTTGTATGGCTCCACAGATCAAAAATATAAAAGCTCTTTTATCGAAAAAGAAATCCACATTGGAAATATTACCAAGTTTAGGCTATTGTTTACGTTCCACTAACTTCTTCAGTCAGGCAAAGCTGCACACATTCTCAAGGGAAAAGCAGAACTGAAAGTCCTGCGAAGCTGGATATGTTTTGTTTTCTACAAAGTCTTGGATACTAAAGCCATCTTTTTTTCTACAGCCATGAGAATACAGCAAGCCTTCCAACCCAGAGGGCACTGAGCTCTGTTTCTTGAGCCAGTAAAGACAATTTGCCATATGCTAGCAAGCACATCAATCACATGCTGTCTCCAGTTATGCTTAACATGTGAATGCTCCCTGACCTGGAGAAAGACAAACACAAGAAAAGCAAGGGGAAAGTGTCTCTGCTGTGTGAAATAATTAATGTTTTTAAGTGATAGAAAAGTGCTTTATAATCACCAAAATAGAGTCGCTGAAGTGAGAAAAAGAGACTGAATAAAAGAGAAACTCGACTGTGAGACCTAACTGCAGAGTCTATGTCCAGGCTGGAAAACCGAAACAATGACCTAAAAGCAGCCAAAAGCTGAGATGAGTTGCAGAGTTTGTTGTTAATTCTCAGTGAGCTTGCAGTAATGCCTGCCCTTTCACATTACAGGGAAATGTCAAAGATTTTTAAAAATGACTATAGACCCAAAACTGTTAGAGTCACACATTCAAGATGATTTTCTGACATTTCTGCTCCAGCAATTAAAATAGTTTGAACCAAAGGGTATGAAGGAGCAACAATGAGAAGAACTATTAAAGAAGGCAAATGTGGGAAACATGAAGCAGAAAAGCTCAACTGGTGATTGACTGTGAGCATAAAAAGAAAAAAGGAGGACAGCATGAAGAGATGAAATTCAGCATTTTCCATGTGAGTGAAAGGAACGCTGCTGTGTAGCTGTTAAGTCATTTCCCCTTCACAAATTTCTGCTGCAGGGTGAAAATAGAATTTACAATCAGATGTAAATAATGGAATATCCCAATGATTACAAGGCTGCATTCATTCCTGACACGTTATTTTCTCCTCTCAAATTTCCATTATCTCAACAAAATAATGGCACTGAACAAAAGGCAAATTCATTGCAGTACAGCTATTTACATGAGTGAACACATTAAAGGAGGTTAACAGACAAACAACGAGACTGAAATTACCTAAAAATATTTTTACTTAAACATATCCATGAAATAATAATAACAGAATGGCTTCATTTTAGCATTGGGCAACGCTCAAAATCCCCTTAAGATCAAAACATAATACTCAAACGGGCTGTTCTTCTGAAACAACTGATCAACTTGTTACAAAGAGTAATATCGACAATATCAATAAAATACAATGATCTTTTGTGCAGCTTCTGGATGAAACACTCAACAGCTTGTATTTACCATATTACTCATAGATGAGATCAACAATTTCAATGAAACTGTCTTGCTTAAGATGTGAATCTAACTTTTAGAGGCCATTCGTCAACTGTTTCACAGCGTTTCTTTCCATTTGAGAAGCAATATTGAAGAAGTATATGGACTTCCATAACAATGTGGTGGGAAATGTTGTCCTCCATGCTCTGTTGCAAAGCATGAAAAAGGTCTCTGCTTGTCCCTGCACAGTACTGGATGTTGTTAAAGCAGCTGTAGCCAACTGGCATTGATAAATTGCCTGACAGCCATATAAGACTGTGTTTGACATTTCCACACAAGACTTTGAAATATCAACCGGGATGTGAAGATCACACTCATCACAGCAGCCTGCCTAATATTACTGAAGCGCTATTATTCAGATCTTTCACAGCTTTTTGGAAATGTCCAAAGTAAATGTGTTAGAAAGAGAGAAAGAGAGACTGAGGTTTCACTCCCAGAATTTTACAAAGAAGGAAGCAGTTTTTGTTTGCTCCAGTCACAGTCCGAGTCTAAAGCTGGAGCACACAGCCGTTTGCCTTTGTGCAGAAACTCTTTTTTCACAATCATGTACTCATTAGCAGCCATTGTAGACCCACAATAGCACAATCATGTAGCTGAGTTACTAACTGTGACAGCATAATCATTTGCATATCTGATCAACGCCATTTCCCCTGTTACATTTGGCTATGATTCTGTGGGAGTAAATGTGCCTAAAATGCAAATTCTATAGTGGGATTTTTGTGTAGACTGTGTCAAAGGAAATAAATTCACCAGTCAAAAACCAAACCAAAACAAAACAAAAAAAAAAAAAAAAAAAAAAAGGAAAAAAAAAAAGGAAGCTAGAGCAACTCAGTGGCAGCAAAAGTGGACTCAAGGAAAATTGCTTCTCAGGCAAAAATTAAAAAATGAATATAAAGAACTCTTCACAGGAGATTAGTGTGACCATATCTTTGTGTGAAGGTATTCCACCTCTTATGGGATTTCTGTAAGTCTGTCTGTCTGTTATACTTTTACCTTCACTGATCTGCTTTGCTTCTCAGTCTCTCTGAGGTCTCCACATCTGACACCAGCACTCTGATGTTAAATGCTCGGAGCAGAGGGGAGCTCCGTCCCGCCATCCTCCATTTCAGTCTGTGCACTGAGGGACTGTGAATAAGACATGGGCGTTTTATCTTCTGCTTCACTGTGTGGTGTCAGGGGATGACAAAACTTTCAGGAATCAATGGTACAGGCTTTTAAAGTGATATAGGGTTTGTGTGTGTGTGTGTGTGTGTGTGTGTGTGTGTGTGTGTGTGTGTGTTATCTGGTGAAAAAATATATTTATATGGTTAGCTGCTGTATGATTTAGCTCTGCTGTGGGAAAATTATTTACACTATAATGGCCCGTTTTACGGTGGGTGAGCTGTGTTATTGAGGTGATGGGGTCAATGGAGAAGAGAGATAATGNGCCCGTTTTACGGTGGGTGAGCTGTGTTATTGAGGTGATGGGGTCAATGGAGAAGAGAGATAATGAGGCTGACAGTGATGTGCTGAGTCTATTCCAGCGTGTCATCCCGCCTGCCCTTTGATTAGATCAAACAACCAGTACTACAGCATGATAAGCTCAGCTCTCATCCCTCACTGTCACTGCAACAAGGAGGCCTGACATCGAGACTCGATCAAAAAAGCCAGTTACATAACACAATGAGCAGGCGCTGCATTTACACAAAATGTATAAACTCACCGAAAAGTCAATTTTAATTATTTTAGTTTGAGGGAATTTATTCCCAAAGCACCTTTTGAGGAGACTCTTTGCCTTTTGATCTATTTCCCTCTATTCTTTCCTCCACCCCTTTGTTGGACCACGCCTCCATTTGTCCAAACTTTGGACCAATCAGGAACTCAGGACTCATCTTACCTCGTCAGGACAAAAGTTGGATTTTTAGCAGAGGAACTTTTAAAGGATCATACTGGTGATTTTGCATGTTTGAGCCCAATAAATACAACCCACATACATGTTACATTACTGTCAAGCATTTTCCAAAACATACAAGTGGAGCAATAAATATTAGAATTATTTAAATTGTAGAGACTTGAAATGTGTTTCAGACAGTTAATCCATCACAGCAAACCACAGGCTGTTATTATTATTATTATTATTATTATTATTATTATTATTATTTTTGTCAAACTTACGTAATTAACTGATCCATTATGGAGCTACATGGACTCCTGTGAGAAGACAGCCTTTACTGAGAAATTAAAATAATCATACCTTCTTCTACAACCATGCATAAGTTTTAGCAGGCAAAACAATTAATTTTAAGGTGGATGTATTACCTGGACATTTAATTTTGAAAGATTAGGGGATCTGGCAGAATTACACAAAAACTACAATATGGTTTTATGTTTTGGAAAATGTCTGACAGTATGTAATGTGTATACGGGTAGTATTTATTGGGCTCAAATATGCAAAATTCTTGGTTTGAAAATCAACCTTATCACCTTGTTGATACTTGAAACGTTGTTGGGATAGGTAATCCATTATCACAAACAAGGTGTATACTCAGGTTTTTTCCGAAGTTTCATAATTTTAGCGTTTAAGTGCAATAAAAAGTATGGAGTGAATGTATGTCTCCAACAGGGACTATAGTCCCTAAAAGAAGAAGTTTATTGAAAAATTTAAACGGCCATGACCATGACTTCTTAATGCTGCTTAACTATTAGCAGGTGAAATATTGATTTTTAAGGTGGGTGTATCGCTAGAATATTTGATTTTGAAAAATTAAGAGATTTGGCAAAATATCAGGAAAGCTAAAATACGGTTTGGGAAATGGTTGTCAGTAATGTAACATGTATGAAAATTTAAGAAATTAGGCTCAAAAATGGAAGATCGCCAGCATGGTCCTTTAAACCTTCCCTATCTGGTACCGCTACGATTCCACTGAGACCAGATACAATTCACACCATCAGACAAAAGGTGGAAGTGCCATTATATCTGCCCTGGAAATACAGAGAACACAACGGACACAAAGCCAAACATGAAAACATTTATTTCCTCAGGGTGAAAACACATTTCGCTGTAACGCTATGGCCTGAGATGCATGCTGTGTTAATTTTAGTTAGGCATTGCTTTTTATAGATGACCTTCTCCATCAAAACAAAACATCACCATTTCCAGCCACCATTGTTTGTGCCACCAATATGCGAATATTTACAGCAATACTAGGGTTGCGGAGAGATTATGTCCCAGTGTCCCTGTTCCAATTACTGTATCTGCTTTCAGCTGACTTTTTTTTTTTTTTTNCTTTTTTTTTTTTTTGCCTTGAAATATCTACATCTTCAGTGAAATCTAATAAGCTTGTGTCTTGTTTCACTTTATATAATCTAAGAGGTTGAAGCTACTTTTCTTTAACTCTTAAGCGCTATTTAATCTTCTATAATAGCGCATCTCCTGATGTAATCAAATTTTCTGAAATGATATTGCATTTATTAGCTGAAGCCCTGTACATTACATGAAATATGATGCAATTAATAGGAATTACATGTATTCACAGACAGCAGAGATTTAATGAGACACATGACTGGATGCTGCTCATATCTGTCTTCATATTTGCAGTTTTTCTGGCATTAAGACATAGATCGTGCATCTGCATTTTCATTTGAATTAACAATTTTATCTATATAAGTATACCAGAAACAGACGCATTAGAATGCATAACTTTTTGTCTTTTCTTTTATGATTTAATGCTAATCAGGATCTGTCTGAGTGAATATCAAGGTGTGTACAGTAATGCTGGGTCATAACGACTCACATTTTAAGACCACTTTAAGAGCTTTCAGAAGATGAGCCATTGATTCCCTGGTGGCTGAATGCACAATGGCACAATACTGGAGGAGGAGGAGGAGGAGGAGGAGGAAGAGGAGGAGAGTCACTCAGGAAAGATAATCCACTTTCATGGGCCAGAAAAAGCATTTGGAACACAGCATACAATTCAAAGAGATGCTTTAGTTGGAAATAGATGGATTCATGGTATTAAAAAAAAAAAAACCCCAGGATGCATTACAAGTAACCCAACAAAAATATACATTTTCTCAGCATATATATGGGAAGAAAAAACAAACCATTTTCAAAGATGCTTTCTTCTCCTCATTCAAGCAGCCTTTTTCTGCCTCACTCCAGATTTTTCAACCCTGTCCACCTGTTTCCCAAAGCACCTAACGAGTGAACAGTCACGATCCAGAGGGACTTCATGTTTTAGTGTCATAGAGGAGAGGATGTCAACCTGCAGACATTTTTATACCTTATCGTTCTTTATCACAGCTCCCGAGGTACTGAGCTGTCATTTTTTCCTCTTATAAAGAGTGAACTGATAGTCACAACAAAGACATTCATGCAAATCCACATACAAATGGACACATAACCTTGATGAAACAGAATTGCACAATAGGGTGAGACAGTCAGCGTACACAATAAAGTAGACATTGCACACTCTATTTAAAAAGGCTCTGCTGCCTTTCTGTATGCATTTTTTCCAAGCTCGAGCTTTTTTTTTTTTTTAAACTTTTTTTTTTTTTATAAGATGTGGCTTTTTCAATGAAGCAAAAAGAAACTTTTATCTGAAGTTCTCACATATGAGAAGATGAAAGCAAAATGAATTTCACAAAAAAGGGATAGGCAAGGTCCATGGCTATCCTTTCAGAAGCTAACTCTTCTTCAGCAAATGCTGCTTTCTGTCATGTCAAAATTCAAAGCATTTCTTCTAACAGCAACTCTGATGTCAGCCCTAATTATGGAATGCAGCTGAGTAAAGTGACACACATACAGGTCTTTGATATTTATTTAATAACTAATCATTTGAGTGAATCAGTTATTCCTGGAGTAATCTTTTACGACAAAACTAATGTAATAGTCAAAATGTAGTCTGTTGTTAAGAGAAAAAACTGTTACTGTTGGAGTAATTTAAGTTATAATCAGTAATCTTGATGTGCAAAAACACCTAAAGAACTGCAATACTTCCATCTCACTTTCTTATGCCGAGCTCAGAACTTTTCAAACAAGCCATGAAGTACAAAGAAGTTGTCAACATTGAAATATATCTTGAGTAACAGTCTTTATCAAGGACATATTTTCCACACTGAATTCCACATTCTCTTAGACACTAAGAAGAACCACTTACAAGCACACAGTCTCTACATGATCTGCTCTGCTGCAGAGTGAAGGTTCCAAAGCATTAAAGGTCCATACCGGCGATCGTGTGTGTTTGAGCCTAATATCCAATTCATGTTATGCTACTGACAATCAATTTCCAAAACATAAAACTGTATATTAGTTATCCTGTTATTTTTTTCAAATCCCCTAACCTTTCAAAATCAAATATTCAGGTGATGCACCCACCTTAAAATTCAATGTTTCGCCTTCTAACACTTATGCACAATTGTAGAAGGCACCATCATTTTAATTGCTCAGTGAAAACCATTTTCTCCTGAGACTATATTCCCTGGTGTACACATATAGACCACTGTCTTCCATACAGCTCCGTATTTGATTGGTTAAATAAAGTTACTTTGGCAAAAAAACCTAATAGACATCTTGTTTGCTGTGATGGATTATATATCTGTTTCAAGTCTCTACAAGCTTATTTCATATCATACAGGAATTAACTGAAAGCAATTGCAGTCTGGAAGGCAGGAATTTGTTTTCTGGAAATTTACTGCTTAAAGGACCATACTGGTCATTTTGCATGTTTGAGCCTAATATATTCATTGTTCATACATGTTACATTACTGACAACCGTTTCCCAAAGGATAAGACCATATTTCAGCTTTCCTGATATTTTGCAAAATCTCTTCATCTTTCAAAATCAAACATTCAAGCGATACACCCACCTTAAAAATCTAAGTTTCACCTGCTAATAGGTGCTGCATTAAGAAGTCATGGTCGTTTAAATTTTTCAATAAACGCAGGTCTTCTTTTGGGACTATATTCCCTGGTGAAGACATACATTTACTCCACGCTTTTTACTGTGCTAAACGCTAAAATTGCATAACTTCTAAAAAAAAAAAACCTGAATACACATCTTGTTAGTGATGATGGATTTACCTATCCCAAGAATGTTGTAAGTATCAACAAGTTGATTTTAACAGCGTTCCAGAATGAACTGAAACCAATGGCAGTCTGGAAGGTAGGAATATTTTTTTTTAATTCACCATTCCAGTAGTATGCTTTGAGAAATGATTTTAGTAACATTACGTGTATGAAAATTGAATATATTAGACTGAAACATGAAAAATGGCCTGTCTGATCCTTTAAGTAGTATATTTGGGGAAATGGTTGTCAGTACATGTATGCAGATATTGGGCTCAAACATACATAATCACAGGTATGGTCCTTGTGGAGCCCTGAGAACGAGTCTTCTGGACCTGCCACATCCACTTTGTGTAGAAGTAATTAAACAAGACATTTAATGACAACATGTTGAATAGATGAAATGGGAAGCACGTGGGAGCCATGTACAACCATCACAAGAAACACACACAAGGGGCAATTAAATATCTCCTTCTCAAATCTGTGGCCACGAGTGAACTAATAGATAAACTTTGCAGCTGCAGAAATTAGTCAAGCAAACTGTAAAACCACACAAGCATATTGATGAACCTTGAAGTAATGCGGGATAAATCTTCCATACTACAGTCAGTCATCACATCAGGGTGTCAGATTCCCTTAGTTTCCAGTCCTATGATCCACATGGGCAATAAATCACTCATGATCGGATTTCATATGGAGCATTTATGTGCATTTAGACACTAACTCCAAACCCTCCTGGTGCAATACTGAATCAAAAAATTAAAAAAAAAAACTGTTAATAAGACCATTATGCAGGAGCTTTACCTTCCAACTGTATCAAGATTGTTGGAGACTGTTTTTCTTCTCCTCCTCTTTCCCGTACATTCACTGAATCAATTTGCAGCTATTAAATAAAATAATCTTGCTTTACTAATCAAATTCGCTAAACCGATGACAGCCATGAAAATCTCCTCAGATATGTTTCATGCAGAGGAGCAGGCACAGAGTGGCAGGGAAAGATGCGACAAAGATGGCAATGATTTCTATATGAGGTGTTATGAAACGGTCTCCATTTGCATTTCTGTTCATATCTGCTCTCAGGCGTGAAGCCCTCTCTCCACAAGGGTCATAGATTAAAAGCTTTAGTAGGATGTTACCTCATCAAGCAAGAGGGTGAGATCACTATAGTAACATTCCATCCAGGGTGGAGGGGTCATTTCATACATGGAGACCATCTCAATTGTATTCCAGAAACAGGCCGACTTAATTCCCAATTTGATTACAAATTCATATTTTGGGAAAGGATAGAGCGAGCTGCCACTGATTTAGATAAGATCTCTCTCTCTCTCTCTCTCTCTCTCTCTCTCGCAGGGGTCAGGTAGGACAACAGTAACCAAAACACTGCCTTATATCCAGGGAAACAGAAAACACACAAACAGAAAAAATGGCTAGAATGCTTGTAAAGCTTCAACAAGCCACTCAACAACAACTGCCTGTCAAGAACAAGGGGAACCAGAAGATATAAATGGAAAGTGGACTGATTATGAATGGGGAGCAGGTGAGGCAGGTGATGCATATCAGGTGATGAGCAGAGGAGGGAAACTCAGGGGTGACAACTGGTGGATAGCTAGAGAATTGCAGTTTCATGTCTCTCTCTCTCTCTCTCTCTCTCTCTCTCTCTATATATATATATATCTGTATATTAGTATCTGCTTGCATCAATTTAAAGGAATTTGAAAAATTATTAATGTACTAGATTTTATTGACTGTGTAGCGAGGCCCTGACAGCTGCCACCACAGGAGATGGATTAAGAGCTACATTTTTTTTTTCCGCTAAATTCTTTAAACATACTTACTCTGGAGAATTCCCTAACAAACACTAAAAGAAGCGTTTATCTCAGGAGTATTTGTTATTCCAGATTAAATTATTTGTACTGTTGCCTTGAATCCCGCCGAAGATCATTTACTTTGCATTTGTGCAGAAAGCAGACATTAAGGGTATTATGAAGAACAAATAGCAGCTTTTGTTCCTTTTCTTGCTGTTAATGAAATGTACACTGTATTGAAATAAGTTTGACAGATGGATGCAACAGGAAGTGCGCAAATGAGATGAAAAAGCAGACAAAGTAAGACGGGGACTGCTGTGCTGTGATTTCTCTTTGAATGTCTCACTATTATCACAGCTCTTGTGCTGTGTTCCTCTGCCAAACATGTTGAATCACATGATCCAGTAAAGTCAGCTCATATTCATATTCATATTTTTGGTTGATATTTGTTGCAACACAACAAACAGCAAGACTTCTACTCATTGAATATGGTAGATGAGACCCCCACTGGCTGTTACAAGCCTGATGAAAGCCAGGACAAGGCCAGAGATCAGCATGAATCAAGGCTGTGTAACTGGCAAAGCTTATAATGGATTCCTGGGGTATGAAACTGGGCAGACTGGTGCTCGGTAAGAACTTGGGCTCAGCAGACATGAGCAACCTGTCTGGCCATGATTCGTATGTCATCTGTCATAGCTGAACACTGAGCTTTGAAGAAATGTTGAACAGCTTCCTCGACAAGCAAAAAACCAGATCCAGCAAATACAAAGATTATAGCACACAGCAGACTGAGGTAGAGAAAAGACAGCGAATATGAAGCACAGCAGTACAAAGGCGAGTATCAACACTTATGCAACTAGATACTGGATGTTAGCATTTAGATCATTCTGTTTCAAGGCTTAAATGGATCACTGATGGCCTGTCATATATTTGGCAACATCATTTAAAAGGAATGACCTAATATGGGCTGTGCCATTATGTGAGTGAGTAGGATGAGAAAGAAAGAGCAAAACTGTGTAAGTGTGTGTGCATGTGCATGTGTGTGTGTGTGTGTGTGTGTGTGTAGGGGCTGTATGTGTACAGTGCATTATTCTATGCATTACCTAAAATAACAGCTTTAAAGGGTCATACTACCAATTTTGCATGTTTGAGCCTAATATATTAAATTTTCATACATGTAAGGTTACTGACAATCATTTCCCAAAGCATACTGCTGGAACGGTGAGTTAAAAAAAAAATAAAATTATACCTTCCAGACTGCCATTAGTTTCAGTTCATTCTGGTACGCTATTAAAATCAATTTGTTGATACTTGAAACGTTCTTGGAATAGGTAATTCATTATCATGAATTTCACATATATTCAGGTTTTTTCAAAGTTTTGCAATTTTAGCGTTTAAGAGCAATAAAAAGCACGGAGTGAATGTATCTCCACTGGGGAATATAGTCCCAAAAGAAGACCTGCATTTAGTGAAAAATTTTAATGACCGTGACTTCATAATTTTGCATAACTATTAGCAGGCGAAATATCGATTTTTAAGGTGGGTGTATCGCTTGAATATTTGATTTTGAAAGATTAAGAGAGTTTGCAAAGTATCAGGAAAGCAGAAATATGGTTTTATTCTTTGGGAAATGATTGTCAGTAATGTAACGTATGAAAATTGAATATATTAGGCTCAAACATGCAAAATGGGGGTATGGTCCTTTAAATGTTGTACATGGTCATAAGGAACACCACAAGCAACTGTTGCTTTTTTTTTTAAATTTGCTACTAGACAGTCAGTCTTTCAGTTCTCACACACGCACACTCTCTCACACACACACAATATAATTTGATCCAGCTTTGATCAGCCACCACACATAAACACATGAAGCAATTTATCAAAGCACATCTGACCTTAGAAGACACAGAGAGAAGATAGAAATGAGACCTACAATACATCCATTCCTGCTAGACATAATCAGCATCTCCAAAGGCGGGGATGGTAATTCAAGCTCATGTGCAAGTGAGCATCTGTGTGTAGTCATTTCCTTTCATTGTTTGACCCGAGTGTCTGAACCATTTGGGGAAAATGGTTTGAACTATTACTGTAATCGGTCATGTTGTATACTCAGGATTAACGCCCCTTTTCCTGTTCAAAGACTTTCAGATAGTTTTAGATGACTGGTCAACCAAATCTAACCATCTATTTTTATATTTTTGTTCATACTCTTGCGTCAAAGGAGACCGAACCATTTACAGTAACAAATGGCTTTATAGTTTAGTCAAGCAGCAGGCTGGATGTGAGAAAACAGAATTCAGTTGACAAATGACACTAAAAGATATAGAATTATAATGTACAAGGCAAACGATATCATGATTGTACGATTGAGAAGAAACCAAAACAGCGACATAGTAACATCAGACACAGCAAGCGACGCGAAATGGTCATAAAATATCAAACTTACCTAACACTTCTTCAGATGAACATGTTCAAGGTTAGCATGTGGTTGTATGTGCTCATATGTGCTCCGTTCTTCTGTTGAGCCGTCTGGAGAGAGCATGTGTTCTTCGCATAATGTGAAATAATGTGTGGTTTTTCATGAGATCAAATTCAGCTTCCGCTGCCATTGTTTGTTTATTTGGTAAATGGCTCCTCTTTTTCCATGGTTTTTAGTTTTCCCGGCATAGTGAAGTTTTTCCTGTTTTGATTTTGATGCTCCGCCCCTCATAAATTTCTGACCAATGAACAGAGCAACTGCTCTCATGTGACTTTGCTGCTATATTTGGTTCCATTGGATTTTTTTCCTGTGTGAAACTGAATCAGACCAACCCATGACTGCAACATTTGGGATTGTTGTGATGGATATGTCATCTACCTATGTCAGTCATCCTTAAAATCCGGACTCTGGTCCGGATCCGGACCAAACTACAACTGTCTCCGGACTCTGAGCAAATTATACTTTTCATATGTATTATTTGTATTAACTGCGGGACATCACTGCGACGCAATGAGCCAAAATTCTCTGTTTTCTCAGCTACAAAGTGAAACCAAATGTCCGCCGCTCCACACCTTAAATTTCTGTAAAAAATTAGGATCCCAATCCGACCTGGCTTGATTGACTTTAATAAATGCACCTTTCTTATTGAAAATTTTCTTTGTGGACCTTTAAGATTTGTATTTGAGTACCCCTGACCTATGTCAAGCACCTTTCAAGTCTTTACAAGTTGATTTTAATAGCATACTGGAATGAACTAAAAACCAATGACAGTCTGGATAGTAGGAAAAACAAGCCTTTAAAGTTTCACTCCAATAGTAGGTTTTCGGAAATGGTTGGCAGTAATGTAACGTGTATGCTGGTTGTATTTATTGAGCTCAAACATGCAAAATCAGTAGCAGGTAGAAGGAAAAAAGATAACCAGTCACAGCAGTTTGAAGGTTATTTGTGAACAGCTGATGGTGTGCATGAACTAAAGCTATGCTATTTCTAATACAAGCTAGCACCAAGAAATCACTGTACAACCAAAGGTGCCTCTGTTTGTGTTTCTATAGGTCAAATCATTTTTCCTGGACATGCTCCTGAAAAAAATTAGCTAAAAACTCAAGAAAATCTCCATTTACTGTATATAAGCTCTCCTTAAAATGTGAGCAGATCGAGTTTGACCAGTTGCAGTGTGTTGTTCTTCCTCACCTTCATAACCTGGCCATGAGGACAAATTCTCATGTCTCCCACCATTTACCACAGGCAATTTCTCTGCAAGCCAGTGGCTATGCCAATCATCAGACAATCCCCCTTCCCAATCACATGCAATTCTCTGAGCAGACCTGAAGCTTGCAGGGCTTTTCAGGTTTCACGGGGAGTTCTGTTTAATGAACAGACTTCAATCAACTTGCAGGCCATATTGGAAGCGTCACATTGCAACTGTAGTGCTTTCCAGCCCTGAGAGACACACTGGAGTTAGGCTTCTATAACACTGAGGCAGCACCAAATTCTCTCTGTAAGGAAGGAGGGTTTGATCATTTGTCTGTGCTATCTGTGGTATTTAGAACCATGAAGCACTTGGACTTTCAATTTTCACACACACTTAAAGAAAAATACCACTTTAACTCACATTTTATTTATATGTCAAGTAAAGTGATGGTGTTTGTGCTCTAAAGGAATCACATCAGGTTGCCAAGCAGATGGGGTTTAAAACATTTTTATAAGCTTGTTACCAGTCTCACCCCTCCAGAGCCCAATCCATTATAAGCTGAAGTCTGCACTCGTCCCTCACTCTCATTAAGGAAATGAAAGCCTTAATTGGAAATTGTGTTAATTCTCTGTCATGTTTGAAACTCTATCTCCTCTTCTCTCCCTCTAAGAGACACTTGACAAATTTGGGGAGGCAGCTCCACTGATGTATATCCTTCTTAAATGTTGTCATCTTTGCCTACATTTCACTGTTCACACCACATTATGATTCCCATGATTAATGCCTTCAAACGTTTATTAGCATGCTGGTTCACCAAAGCTTGTCTGTGGAGGAAAATCAGAATGAGCGGTGCAAAGTTGTTCTTACAGTTATGCATGAATGAGAATTTTGGTGATTAAATATTATTCCTGTACCTCAATTGACAAACCTTGCATTTATTTTGACCTTTGATGTATCTCATTTAAATGCAAAAGCACATCATCATGCTTAGTGATGTGTTCCTCTTGCTGTGACTACAGACTTATGTAAATGAGCATAGTGAAACTGCAGCTATAAGACCAGGTGTGTAAAGTAACTAAGTACATTTACTCAAGTTTTCAGTACAAATTGTGGCAGTGGTAGTTTTCTTAAGTATTTTGGGATTTTTTCTACTCTTACTCCACTACATTCTAGAGAGAAATGGGGAGAGGAAAATGAGTTCCACTTACTTCCTGTAATGTCTTCATGTAATATTTCATCTTGTGTGTGTGTGTGTGTGTGTGTGTGTGTGTCTTTGTAATGTAANAGTTTTTTCTCATCTTCTTAGAGAATTTGGGCTGGGTCAGGAACCGTTGATATGTGGGCCTGTAAAGCCCTTTGAGACACTACATGTGATATTGGGCTTTGCAAATAAACTAAAATGAACTCTAAGAAAGATTAAAACATTCTCATCAGAGATTCATCTACATTAAAATATTTTAGCTTCCTTAAGAGGAGCAGTCAAAAATAAATGCAGACCTGATGTTCACTGTAATGAACTGAACAACTTGTGCAAGCTTAAAGAGTCTGCTAATTAAATTTCTTATTGTACAGAAATAAATGGAAACCAGTGGATGCCTGGACGATAGAGAAATGTATTCATGTACAGCATGCATTCAAAAATGGTTAGCTGTAATGTAATGTCAAGTTAATGAGCTCAAACTTGTAAAAAAAAAAAACAAAAAAACAATGGTATGGTCCTTTACATAGCAATGACATCTTTATTTTTATTGTGAACATTATGTCAATCTTGAATAATACCTGCATTCATAGATCAGATATTCTTTATACACAACATATCTGATTTTGGTGACACATTGGCCCTGAATGTAGTAGAATAGTACATGTTCTTTCATCATTAGAATGATGAGATTCAAGATGAAAGTCTATGAAGTGGCCCTTTAATGGTGCACCAGTAATGAAGGATGGAAACTTATGCCCACGTAAGCTTGATAGTACAACAAAAGCCTCATGCTGTGAGAGGGTGTTTACCCTACTAGCTGCCATGCCAAGCCAACAACCCCAAAATCTGTGTGGCTGTTTAACATATGAACAATGAGATTTTATAAAAGGCTGATGAATATGTGTGGCTTTGATGTGATTTTTGTGCAATCGTGTGCAGATGAGCATGTGGGAGGTGTCATGTGTGTGTGTGTGTGTGTGTATAAGTGTTTGCTGATGAGAGTGACATTTGGGCTCACAGTGAGGGGTTGAACAACCAGCATTTGGGGCTTCTCTCTCTCTATCTTAAAAAAACCAAGGTAAGAAGCAAGTATTGCCAGAAAATGTAGTCCCACTTCTACTGCCTGCTGTGTGTGTGTTTGTGTGTGTGTGTGTGTGTGTGTGTCAAAGGACATTGCTCTCCTCATACTCCACAGCATTTCAGCACTCTGCACATTCACTGCAGATTCATCGCCTTAGCAACCACTCGATCGAAAGATGATAAATCATGCCTAAGACTGCTAATTTCTTTGCAGTTGTCAAACATGAACAATGGGCAGTAATAAGCAGTCAGACAGTGTACTCTGTGTGTGTGTGTGTGTGTGTGTGTGTGTGTGTGTGTGTCTGTGTGTGTGTGAATTGAAAGACTACAAAAAAGAGACAGTAAAGAAAAGAGGCTTTTGAAAAATACTAGCTAGTAGAATGATGATAGAAATGATAGAAAGAAAAAAGAGGGAGAGCAAACTAAGTCAGTGCACCGACTGCTTCTGACTGCCTACATTCTGACTGCAAACCAAGCAGATATACATACAAACAAATATAGAATTAAACAAAAATGTGTCTCTGTCTCTGTTGCCTGAATCATCCATGCTGCAGCTCTTATAGTTTTGGGTGATAATAGACGGTGTTGATGCAGAATGATTTGTTTCCCTGCAGGACTCTGTTACACAGACATCTTCTCTGGGCTTTAAGGTGACTAGGTCAGATACTAATCTCGACAAATTACAGTCTTTGTCTGAGAGGGATAATCTGACTAACATTACTGCCTGCTACCTTCTCCACATAATAATAATAGTGATGATCTCAAAGACAGTGAAGGAAACATCGATATGCATCAACTGTGATACATTTTCTTTAACGTATCGCCATGGTATTGAACTACTGCTTTTAAAAACGATCTGAACAGGACAATTTGAAACCTTCATCCTAAAACAATGGAACTAATTCAGCAACAAGGTCCAAACATTGCTTGAGTCAATTTCTGTAGGAATCTATAATTCAGCATGTAAAGGTTTTCATTTAATGCCGTATATTAAAGGTTGCAGCACCCACTACGGGCAAACATGCAGTATGCATGGGCAAAAAGAATGTCACAGCATCTTGAGTTGCATTTTTTATAGGAACAGTGCTATACAAATAAAATGTGATTGACTGTGACTTTTAATTCTTTTAAAGATCTGTTTTCAAGAAAAGAAAGGAGAGCATGCCTGTTTAACAAAATCCATTCAGTTTTCTGCTTTATCCACTGGTGTTTTGATTGCTAATGTGGCTTTGTTCTGATTAATCCCAACGCATAATGTTTTTCATTAGTCAAGCACCACAGAGAATCCCTAAAAAAAAAACTCAAATAACATCAAAGAGTCTAAAAGTGTAGTAAATATGTGGGTAAAATGAGACTTTTCTTTGTCTCACCAGTCAAACTGCAAATGATGTAGACATCGTCAACACCAGTAGCTATTATTTTTGCTTTTATGGGACTGATGATGTATAATTCTCAGTGTGAATGTATGTGGGAGCTGGTGGTGTGGAAAGTGTCATGTCCTGGTCGCAGTGTTCCCTCCTCTCTACCGGTCACTCAGCAAGAGGGATGCTGTGGGCTGAGAGTGAGAGAGCATCACACTCTGCCCACTCATTTGTCCTCTAAAACCACACTCATCTTCTAATACAAAAAAGCTGAAGTCAGGAAGTGAGACTGCGCGGTGGCTGTTTTTTTTTTTCTTTCGTTTTAATTCATGTATAAAAGGTGAATACCACGCAAGAGCCGCTGTCATGTCCAAATATAGCAGGATTGATGATTATCATTCCGAATTTAGAAACACATGAATGCTGGCTACATTAAGACAGAGTGAAAACAGTTTTAATACTTGAATCTGTGTTATACCCACAGGACTATTCAACACTCCAAATTCATGTTGTGTGACTGAGCATGGTCAGTATTTCAGTATTTTCATTTCATGCTGATGAGGCAACAGGAAGAGGAATAGGAATAGAATATTGTCATACAGGATAGAAAACACTATTTTCTTAATTTAAAGAAAGGCAAAGGGGAAAGTCAAACAGTGAAGAGAATCAGAAATGAATAAGTTTATCAGCTGAATAATTCTGAGAGACAAGGAGAAAAACAAAACAGGCAAAGACCTTCTTGTTATATACAATTTTACAGTATAAAAGTAAACTCAGTCAAAACCGTGTATCCCAGACAACATAATTTCTGCAGAAAACTGAATGCACCAGATTAGGGTGATTTGTTTAAAACCGAAATTGTGGCTTTCTATGTTTAAAGGAGAACAGTTTATGAAAAGTGACAACCTGAATAATAATGGTTCGAAAGTCAGACACGGTATGAAAATGAAATTGTATTCCTACAGAGAAAACTGTTAGAATTTGGGCATTTTAGATTTAAATCAGTGAATCATAATATGTAACTGTGTATGAGAATATTAAATTAACATGATTATACACACACACACACACACACACACACACACACAGTATATATACTGTATTAGCAGCAACATGGATTTGATTTTGTACTTATCTTGGCTTCCTGAGGAGGGCAGCAACACACTGAGTAAAGCTTTGCTTTGTTTCCCAGCAATAACCTGTCCTTCTGTATCTGTCTACTGTAATAAGTCTTGTTAAAGTGGAATTATTATAAGGATTTCTGTATTCATATATATATATATTTCTTTTGTTTTTTTCAACATTTGTAATGTTTTAATGTGCAAAAAATATCTACATGAACCACTTTTACTCTCCCAGCATGGCTGTGCAGCCACTTGAACCTTAAGTTTTACAACTTTGGCAACATTTAATACAAACTCCCTACTATATTGCCCTATAAAAATAGGAAAAATAACAGCAAACATGAAATGTCCTCTTTAAAAACTTGACCCTCTGCTGGCTTGTTATTCTATCCTTTACCCCTGAATCTGCCACTATAGTACTATCGACTCCCTACACCCACTGCTTCCATCTTGAGTTGAACCTGCCACTTTTTGGTCACTAGACCAACTTCTCTTGTTAGCCAGAGTGCTGGTATCATTCTTCACAGCTGTCAGTAGTAGTAGCAATAAATGCAGTGTTGGTACTTGTAGCAGTGGTGGCACTGGTTTTAAAGAGGCAGGACAAAAACAGAAAGGTGAGCAAGTGAGTGAGTGAGGTAAGTAAGGCAAGGGCATTACTCCTTACTATTGGAGTAATCTATTACTTTGAAAGTAATCTCAAATGAAAAATGAGCTAAATATGATATATGTATAGAGGCTATTGTGTAACTATTTTTCCTCCCAGCATGGACTTCTGGAAAGAAACAACAATCTTCTGTGCAGTGGTGCAGTGACTTCTTTACAGAAAACATAACAATCATTTCTTTGCACTATGCTACATGGAGGAAAAATATGCTTTTGGAAACATTCCACAGAAAGCTTCTTTTACTTTCTGCTTTTTTGCCCTGTATATGAGTGTCAAGATTATCCTGAATTTTTTTTTTTTTTTTTAAAAAGATAAATTATAAAATATGTAATGATACTTACTGATTACCAACTACAGATAGAAATATAATCAATGCAAGTTCCTTAATTTATTTACTTTAAATATTCCAAAGTGTTACCCATTTATGTAAAACTATTCCTATAAAAAGAAAAAAGAAAGATAAAAGATAGCACCAATTCAAGACAGACAGCAACATTGTACTGTGTCACAATGACCCATTAAATTCTTTACAGGCCTATGAGAGTAACACATGCATAAGCCCAAAATCTCTTTAATACTACACCCATTAGGAAAGTGCTGAGCTCTTTAAGATGTTCCAGCTCTCAGTAGCACCACTACCTCTGCTCTACATTCACATGTAGCATTTCAATATCTTCTATAAGTAATCATATAAGTATTATGTTGTGGATTATGTTACTCAGTGAGTCATCTCTCTGTATCTGTTCTGTTCTTAGATGAAATGTTATATATAGGAGAAACAATTTAAGACAGGAACTAGGTAATAGAGGATATCTCTCTCTCTATGTATATATAATTTATATTTTTTTACCCACTTATGGTTTATGTTTGCCCACTAGTTTGCCTCCAAATACATTACAGATACATAGAGACGAATGCAGATTGCACAAATAACTATGTTTCCTTGATATGGCAATATATTTACAGAATCTTTGCTGGATATTTTTCCAGTTATTTGGCTGACAATGCATCTTTAGGACTGGAGAACAACTGGACATAATGATAAACTTAGGCTTTTGAATAAAGTAATGGCTCCACTTTGTTAGGGCTGGGTGTTCAGTGTTAAATTTGTGATTTGGGTAAGAAGCTATGAAATTAATTTAATTAAAAATTTATTTATCTGTTTTTTTATAGCATACTATAAAGACAGGGATAAGATGCTTTCCCTGGTGGTCATAAAGTTCATACAAGCTGCGGGAGAGACAGGTATTCCTCACTGAATATTAAGACACATAACACTAAAAAGTTATTACAAACTATTTCAAAACAAAACAATGAACTAACGTGCACCTGACATTATTTATGCCACCCAGTGCATCAGTTTGACCTTTGTCTTAAAAATTGTTGATTTTTGCAGACTTAATTTCTGTTGGACGTATGAAAGAAAATGTACCCACTGCAGTCCTGAATCTAAAGGTGTATTTAAGCAGAGCATGATCAGGTGTTGTACCTATGTGTTTCTCTTGCATTTGAATAGTAGTGTGCAAACAGTTATAGCTCGGAAATCTATTGTTTAATGGTATGTGAACCATCAGAATATGGATTTAGCTCCAGATCCAGCCCCAGAACAACTCTCACCAGTTTGTTTTGAGCTATTTGCAGACTTGCTTGGTAATTCATCTTCTTTACCTGCTTAGCCCAGTGTAGGTCTCGAGTGTATGCCAGCAAGTACTAGCTGAAACAGACTGACACTTTTGTTATAATTCACATTCACAACTATGAGCAAATTAGGGTCTACAATCAATCTGACCTGACCTGCAAAACTTTGGATAATGAAATTGGAGTACCCAGAGCAAAACCACACAAATATGGAAACAGTGTACAGAAAAAAATTCTGATGAAGAGTGCCTTAGACATGAGCAGGTGTAACCTTAATATCTTGATGAGTGGTCAGTTATGTTTGCAGTGGTGGCTGGATTAGATATTAACTGTGGCCTAAATCACTTTGTGCTGACGGATTTGGAAAGTGATAATCCAAGGTGTGCCTTTAAAAGCCAGAGTGTGGACACTAGGTTCCATTTGTAGCAAGGCCCTTTTCCGTCACTCTCCTGGACTGCCAGAACCACCAAAGGTCTGATTGCAACCTCAAGCCGCAACCATGAACGGAACAGAAGGACCATTTTTCTATGTCCCAATGCTAAACACGACCGGCATCGTCCGGAGCCCATATGAATACCCTCAGTACTACCTAGTCAACCCGGCTGCTTTTGCTGCCCTGGGTGCCTACATGTTTTTACTCATTCTTCTTGGCTTTCCCATCAACTTTCTCACTCTGTATGTAACCATCGAACACAAGAAGCTGCGAACACCTCTAAACTACATCCTGCTGAATCTGGCTGTGGCTAACCTCTTCATGGTGTTTGGAGGTTTTACCACCACGATGTACACCTCCATGCATGGCTACTTTGTTCTTGGACGCCTTGGCTGCAATCTTGAAGGATTCTTTGCTACCCTCGGTGGTGAGATATCTCTCTGGTCACTGGTTGTTCTGGCTATTGAAAGGTGGTTAGTTGTCTGCAAGCCCATCAGCAACTTCCGTTTCGGGGAGAATCATGCTATTATGGGTGTGACCTTTACCTGGATAATGGCTTTGTCATGTGCTGCACCTCCTCTTGTTGGCTGGTCTCGTTACATCCCTGAGGGCATGCAGTGCTCATGTGGAGTCGACTATTACACACGTGCAGAGGGTTTCAATAATGAGTCCTTTGTCATCTACATGTTTATCTGCCACTTCA
The DNA here is from genome assembly GCA_014773175.1 of Lucifuga dentata. Classification (NCBI taxonomy): domain Eukaryota; kingdom Metazoa; phylum Chordata; class Actinopteri; order Ophidiiformes; family Bythitidae; genus Lucifuga; species Lucifuga dentata. Next base: position 107,266 of record VXCM01001850.1, read on the forward strand.
CCATTCCTCTGAGTATTGTGTTCTTCTGCTATGGTCGTCTGCTCTGCGCTGTCAAGGATGCTGCTGCTGCTCAGCAGGAGTCTGAGACCACCCAGAGGGCTGAAAGGGAAGTCACTCGCATGGTGATTATCATGGTCATTGCCTTCCACGTATGTTGGTTACCCTATGCAAGTGTGGCCTGGTGGATGTTCACACATCAGGGTGCCGAGTTTGGACCAGTCGTGATGACACTCCC